>CM062809.1:481822375-481969875 GCA_031772625.1 Pinus tabuliformis | reverse complement strand
ATCAGGAAGCAGTGGATGATATGGATAGCGAAAAATGGAAAATGACTATGGAAGAAGAAATTGATTCCTTAGCCAAGAACAATACCTGGGATCTTGTAGAACTTCTTGAAGGGAGAAGTGTTTTTGGATGCAAATGGGTCTTCAAATTGAAACGGAAAGTTCATGGAAGTATCGAAAGGTATAAGGTGAGGCTGGTAGCAAAAGGGTATTCTCAGGTTGAAGGTATTAACTTTCATGAGATTTTTTCACCAATTGTAAAAATTGTTTCTATTCCTACTGTGTTGGCACTAACTACGTTACTTAACCTTGAGTTAGAATAGTTATATGTTAAAACATCTTTTCTACATGGTGATTTGGATGAAGAGATATATATGGAACAACCAAAAGGTTTTGTACAAGGTCGAAGTAGAATATTATTTTGCAAGCTCAGGAAATCATTGTATGGCTTGAGTCAGTCTCCCAGGCAATGGTACAAGAAGTTTGACTCCTTCACGGTGAGCCAAAATTTTACTAGAAGTGAGTATGATCATTGTTTATACTTCAATAGTTTCAGTGAAATATTCATTATCTTAGTTTTGTATGTTCACGATATGCTTATTGCAAGAAAAATCATGGAAGAGATCAAAAGGTTAAAGGCTCAACTCTCTAGGACGTTTGATATAAAAGATCTTGGAGCAACAAAACATATCTTGGGCATGGAGATACATAGAGATAGGAAAAATGGTAACCTTTCGTTATCACAACAAAAGTATGTGGAAAGAGTACTTGAAAAGTTCGGTATGAACAATGTGAAACTTGTTAATGTTCCATTAGCTTCCCATTTTAAGCTTTATTTAGTTTTGAGTCCTAGAACTAATGAAGAAAAGAAGTATATGTCTCGTGTACCATATGATAATGTTGTGGGAAACTTAATGTATGCGATGGTATCTACAAGACCTGAAATTTCACATGCAGTTGGAGTTGTCAGCAAGTTCATGGCGCATCCAGGTGAAGAACATTGGCGAGCAGTGAAATGGGTGCTTCAGTATTTATAGGCACAAGTGATCATTGCATCATCTTTAATGGTAGTGAAGGATCAGTCTGTGGATATGTGGATGTTGATTATGCAGGTGTTTTGGAAAAAATTAGTTCTACTACAGGTTATGTCTTTACTCTTGCAGGCGAAGCAATTAGTTGGATGTCAAAGCTTCAAGAAACAGTTGCATTGTCCACTACTAAAGCAGAGTATATAGCTCCTTCAGATGCTAGTAAAGAACAAATATGGTTAAAGGGTCTACTTGATGAGATTGGAAGGACATAGGAGAGAGTGAATGTATTCTGTGATAGTCAGAGTGTTATTCACTTGACTACAAAACCAACTTATCACAGCAAGACCAAGCACATTAATGTAAGGTATCATTTTATCAGACATGTGATCGATGACAGAAAATTAGCTCTCAAGAAGGTCCATATGCGAGAGAATTGTGCATACATATTCACGAAGCTAGTTACAGTAGAGAATTTGCGATGATGTTTGGCTTCTTTTGGCTGGCAGAAGAGATGATGAATGGGCATGGGAAAGGGATTAGGAAAATTGTTGTGAAGGTGGAGTTTGTTGAAATATGACAACAAATTGTAATTATGAGTAAAATTTGTTAAGTACTGTCAGTTAGTTTTTATAACGAGATTCATAACGAGAAGGAGTTATGTAACGGAGGAAAATCCCATATTAATTGGGATGGCATAAAGAGGCTTGTATTATGGAGATTCATTCTTGATTAATAGAAGTTTCGAATCCCTTGCCCCATGGATGTTTCCTTGACAGACTGTCAAGGTTTTACCATGTAAAAATCGCCTTGTGTTAATGTGTGATTTAATTTTTCAGTTCTATGCATTTCTTGCATCCTTGTCGTGCATGTTTGAATGTTGAATACATCCTATAAACTCAACATTCACCCGGTGAGGTGGCCAACAGAAAACCCAATTCCTCTTATGCTTTTAGAAGAATATGATAATTTTATTTATTTATTATTATATCCAATTTCCCCATATACATTCTCCATAATCTAATTGTATTGTTTGGTGTGCATTAAACTCATAATCATATATATATAGCCATATCACACCCCTCCATTAGTGACTATACATTGAATCATTGCATGGCACACCGCTCATGTGTAGTGGGTCCCACTCCACACTCAAATTTCATGGACATGATTGAGCATAGAGATCAATTGTCCATGGATGGTCGATGTGCTCAATCATTAATTGGTAGGGACCCTATCGCAATCATGGCTCTAACCTGGGGTTCCGAGGCCCCCATCAGAAGGTTACATGTGTCTCGGCCCATCCAACAGTTGTTAACAATTACGCTGCCCCCCCCCCTGTTGATGCCACGGGGGGGGTGGCGTCACAAATCACCTACATCATTCAATCCCCAGTGATCTTTGCCATCTGTTGGAACGGTGCTCCGCCTACGATAACGACACATGGGCATATGGAATAAGGCCAAACTCCTCCTCCTATGGTCATGGGTGATGATCACATGGACCCAATCTCTCTGGCCTCGCACAATACCGATTCCACCACATCATCACGATGATCCTCCTTGCACTCTCCCCTTGGTCTTCTGGGGTGATATTTTTGGGACACATCATCCCAGTCTCAACATCGTGAAGATCCTCCTCACACTAGACTCCCCTTGGCATTACGGGACACGTCATCTCAGTCTTGACACCCGAGCGATCATCCTCACACTTTGGTATCTCTAATATGTTGGTCCCTGCACACAGGTGGGGGTTGGTGCCTCCAACATATTGGTTCCTGCAAACAATTATGGGTTGGTGCCTACAAAATCTAGTGTAAATTGAAGTTGGTTCTTGCATTTACATTTAAATCAAAAGAAGTTTTGTGGTTTTCTCTAGTAAGGGTTTCCATCGATATCCTATGCTTAGTTTATGTGAATTTTGATTGGTGTATGGTTGTGTTCTTTAATTTTAAAAATTGTTAAATAGTGTTTGATACTAATTAAAAGTCCTCTCAGTATCAACTTAATTTCCAACACCATCTTAGTGAATTTTTAATCCTTTTGATTTATTTTTAACATACCATGCATTATTCAGAGTAGAAGAAGGAAAAATATCTAAGGGGTTCCCATTTAGGTCTTTCTCATGACTTTATGTTTCCCCATTAGCTTTGTTTAACTCACATACGAATAGAAAATGACTTCAATTGAATTCTTATGGTTATTGTGGAGGCAATGATAACCTCTCTAGATAGTAGAAATGTGTGTTAAATTCATCAATAGATTCTTTTAGATTCTTCATCTTCCGCCTCCATTTCATAAATTTTTGAACACATCCCAACTTTGAGACATTAATAATAATATTAATACTAAAACTATAAGATTACTATTACTATTAATATTTCATTAATACTAATATTTGTATTAATACTAGTATTAATCGAAATAGGTTTTTAATCTCAAAGCTTGGTTTTTAAAGATTATTGTGTATTTGCCTTTTTTGTTTACCAAGTTGCTATTGTATTAAATATTTTGTAATCATACCTTGCATGAAAATTTTCATTCCATTGAGGAAATCATCATCAAATGATTTGAACATTCCAAAACTCAATAATATTTTTCAAGAAGGCTCGATCATGTTCCTCATATTTAGACACATAATACATTTTCTTGTGGAAGCATCTCATGCCCTTTCGTGCGCACAAAGACCACCTTCTCTATGGAAAATTTCCTCCTATTTCTCCACTCTAAAGGAATAGTAATGGAACAAATGTTATTTTGTTTGGAGAAGCTCATTTGCTATTTCTTCTAGTTAATTTCGATATACTACATAATAATAGTAATTCTCTGATTTAGATTATATTGTATATATCGACTTGCATCTTTAGGCCTTTTTGTGGAATAGTCTCGTAAAATCCTTTGTACAGAGCGAGGAAATCCCACTCGTTTGTTACTAAGTTTTATGAATTTGTGTGCGTGACAATGTCCAAAGACACATATACAATTAACTTGTAGAATCAATGACTATACGAATTAAGGTTGTAGGTTGGAAACAAATCGTTGAGTTTCAGCCTTTAGTTATAAAAAAACTAATGATTCTTTAGCTGTAAATTGGAGTAATTCAGATGAAAATTGAAATGAAAGGATGGAAATTTGGATCAGATTTATAATTTAAAATTTTAATTGGTAATGCACAAGATTAAAATTTGAAATCAATCTCGACCCCTTACCTTGTTATATGACTAAGAATATACTATCAAACTCAAATCAAGAGAACATTTTTTTTCAAAATAAAATTAAAATTCCATAAGACTTATTCAAAAATAGACCATGCTTATTCAATCATATACATACTCAACCATATTCAAACATAGTCAATCATACTCAATCATATTCAACTGTGGTTAAACATAGTCAAACAATGGTCAGTCATAGTTAGAGCATGTCCAACCACAATCAATCATAATCAAACCATCTTTAACGATAGTCAAACCATATTTGACTATGTTTGACAACCAACATTCTTCAACATCAGTCAAACATAATTTCCTATTATTATTATTGATTAATGTTAATAGTTAAACATTGTCAACCACATTAGTTAATAATAGTCAAAGAAAGTCAACCTTTATAGTCAATGTTTAAATAGTTGACCATGATCAAATTTTGTCAACCTTTTGTTTACCATATTTAACAATAGTCAACCTCGATCACTCATAATCATCCTTAATTAATGAAACTCAACCATATTCAACTATAGTCAACCATGGTTGACCAAAGTCAAACATTATAAAGCTTCGTCAACTAAGGTCATCTTTGGTGAGTCACAATCAACATTTAAAATTGTTTAGTAATGACAAAATTAATATTAATAAAGTTGAATAATAATAATAATAATAATAATAATGATGATGATGACGATGACGATGATGTTAATATTATGACGTCATAATGGTACAAAAATCTATCCAACATCGCAATGTTACATTACATTGCAAGTTATCCAACATCTCAATGTGACATTACAAACTTAGTCAACCAAATTTAGTAATATGTTTGACTATGTTTGACTATGTTTGGCTACTCTTCAACTTCAATCAAACATAATCGGGTGATAATATTATTTATCAATATTAATAATCAAATATATTGTGATGTTGGAATGGTACAAAAATCTATCGATGTGATAAACATTGTCACGATGTTACATTACATTGAAATCTATCCAACACCGCAATGCGACACTACATAATTAGTCAACCACATTTACTAATGTGATTGACTATGTTTGACTATCTTTGACTCTCAACACACTTAAACTTTTGTGAAACATAATCAAATATTATTATTGCTGATTAATATTTATATTATTCAACCACATTAGTCAAACATAGTCAAATAAATTCAATGTTTATAGTGATTTTTTAAATAGTTGATCATGATCATACTTGTTGAAAAATGTAGGAAGAAATTTGCAATTTGATTTTGCCTTGATTAAATTAAGAAAATTTGAAATTCCACATAAGAAGACAACTTAGAGGAGTTAACTGAGATGACATGGCTCTTGTCACTCAGTTAGCTCAGTTAATTCGAGTTAATGGCATGAAGTTCAGTTGTATGTAGTTATTCCTAAATTTTAGGAGCCTAGGTTGAGTTATCTCAAGTTGTTTTCACTTAAACTAGTTCTAACTGTTAATAAAACTAGTTTGTGGTTAGTTAACTAGTGGGACATCAATCTAAATCAGAGATCATATAATTAATTGATCAATCAGTTAATAATTAACTCGTGCATGCAAAGAATACGAGCTTCTCATTTGTGGTGGAGTTTCCAATGCAGTTAACAAGGAGTTGTAAACTAGTTGAATGTACAAGTGTTGCATGAGGTCAGCTTATCAATCCTGAGGAATTCTGCAAGCATTTTGGAGGAAATTCCTAATTAATAGGGGATAGTTTCCTTAGGAATCGCACAAGAAAATAAGGGATCAAGCAAAGTCATAATTTACTAAGTCTGGTTCAGAGCACTAATGAGCATAGAGATAGGTTATGCACTTGTAGGTTGTGCTCAGTTGAGAAAAGAGATTGTAATACATCTCTATTCATCAGATTAATGCAAACAAACATTAGGGTTTTTAGCAGTTTGCTTTCCCTGGTAAAAATAATATTTGCATGTGTGTGATTTCTTATTGCAAGTCCAAGATTTTTATTCTAAATTGTGAATTAATGTCCATAGAGCAGTAGAGTAAGTTTGTGTCTTGTGATTTTGATTAAAACTTCATAACAAGTTGCAAATTTACACATAATTTATACATGGTATCATAGCAAGATTCACATTAGAGAAGGAATTTTGAAGTTGTTTCTCAGGAGGTTCGAATTTAGAGTTCAATGCAACAAGATATATTTAAAGCTAAGAACATGGGTTTCAATGGACTAATTCTAGAGTATTCCTGGGAAGGCACATCTAATTTTTTTGCATGGACGGATCACATGGAGGAAATATTGGATGATAATGAATTTCTAGAATACATCAAGATGGATTTGGAAGCTAATGCCCAAATTCATTCTCAGTGGAAGAAAGATGTAGCTAAGGTGAGGATAATAATCTTGGAGGGAGTATGGGATCACATTGTCTCAAATCTCCACAAAAAAGAAACTCCATTCGCAATGTGGAAAGAACTGACATAATTGTTCGAGAATAATAGTGACCATAGGAAGCTGGTGCTCAAGGATAAAATTCGAAGCATCAAGATGCATAGGAATGACACTATTCCGTAGTATATGAGAAGGTTCATACAGTGTCATGTTGAACTTGGTGGAGTTGGTGTTACTATTCCAGAAGATGACTTGGTAATCCTAGCCCTTCTAGTCCTTCCCAAGAGATAGCATAGCTACTAAGATTCGGTGAACGGGAGGGAGAAACTACCAAATTAGGAACGCTTATGGTCTGATTTGGTATCGGAGGAAATAAGACGGAATACAGTGATGGAACCTCTTCCAAATAAGAGGAAGCATAGTTTTCTCTAGTCAGCAATGGAACGAAGGCCAAGGGAAAGAAGTCCCAAGGTGAGGCTAAATCCAGCAAAGAGGGAAAGAATAAATACTTTTCCAAAACAAAATTCTTTAATTGTCATGAATTCAGCCATTATACTACAAAGTGTCCACACAAAAATTCTAGCAAGAAGAAGCCTGCAGTTGGAGCAACAAGTGAAGATTTGGCTTCATAGTTCAAGCTTGACTTCACCCTTATCACATGCATGGACAACACCGTGATGGGCAATGTGTGGAACTTGGACTCTCGTGCCTCGTTCCACATGACTGGGTGTTGAGATTTTTCTATGACCCGGAGGAGAAATATTTCTAGATGAATATTGATTTTGGGGATGAAGGAAGGTAAAACATGACTAGGATTGGTACAATCACCTTTCAGAGGGAGTTGAGATCCCCTCTTCGACTCAAGGATGTCATGTTCATTCTAGGCCTAATGAAAATTTTCATCTCAGTAGTAGTTTTGGAAGACTATGGTTATGATGGGATCTTCAACAAAGGAAAGGAATTCTTGAGACACATTACCATGGAGTAGGTGAAGCAGATCGCGATTTCAATCAAGAGTCTGTATGCACTTGAGGTAGAAGATGCATGCACAACCTTGAGGAGCAAGGCATAGACTAGAGATATGGTGGTTGAGAGGGAGCATGTTAGACCTCTCAACATCCAGCCTTAGAAGGAGCCTCAAGAAATTGTGGAGTAGCCAAAAATGGAGAGGTAGGGAAGACGAAGAGTGGATATATTGACTAAATCACAGAAATCTAGTGGGGGGATAGTTCGAACCAAGTGGGTAGAGGGAGCACATGCAACTATACATCCAAGAGTGAGGTGACACGATGTAGATCCTTACTCCAAGAGATAGAAATATGGGTAGGGTCCATTGAGGTGTTCTCCTCATGGATCATTACCTTCCTATGAGGGCCCACAATATTTAGTAGCATGAGGATCAATGTCAGTAAAATATTGAGGAGTGCAGAGGAGTGTTGACAACAAACCAAGAGGCTCAGTAGCAGAGTCAACAACAACACAATTTTCCCAATAAACAGTTGCAGACACAATTTATTCAATTTTTTTTATGCTTATCAGTTACAAATGTTACAATAGTAGAAAAAACCATGAGAGGTATTGAATGTAGTACATTCCATAGGTGCAGGATGAGGGTGGTTGATAATCTCTTTCTTGCTGAGAGGGAGTGTTGAAAGATGCAATAATAAATTCTCAATTTGATTTTGCGTTGATTAAATTGAGAAAATTTGAAATTCCACATCAGCAGACAAATTAGAGGAGTTAACTGAGGTGAAATGGCTCTTGTTAGTCAGTTAGCTCAGTTAATTCGAGTTAGGGGCATGAATTTCAGTTGTATGTAGTGATTCCTAAATTTTAGAAGTCTAGGTTGAGTTATCTCAAGTTGTTTTCAGTTAAACTAGTTTTGATTGTTAATAGAACTAGTTGGTGGCCAATTAGGTAGTGGGACATCAATATAACTCAGAGATCATCTAGTTAATTGATCAATCAACTAATAATTAGCTCATGCATGCAAAAAATATGATTTTCCAGGTTGTGTTGGAGTTTCGAAGGCATTTAACCAACTGTTGTAAACTAGTTGAGTGTACAGGTGTTGCATGAAGTCAGATGATCAATCCTAAGAAATTGCGTAAACATTTTGGAGGAAATTCCTAATTAATAGGGGACTATTTCCTCAAGAATTGTGCAAGAAATAGAGCTCAAGCAAAGGAAAATTTTTACTAAGTCTAGGCCAGACCTTCTCGGTGAGCAAAGAGATATGTTATGCACTTGCAGGTTGTGCTCAGTTGAGCAAAGCAATTGTAATACATCTATATCCATCCAATTAATGCAAGCAGACATTCATCTTTTTAGCAGTTTTATTTCCCCGGGAAAGATACTATTTGCATGTGTGTGATTCTTATTGCATGTCTGAGATTTTTGTTTTAAATTGTGAATTATTGTCTGCAGAGAAATATAGTAGGTTTGTGTCTTGTGATTTTGATTAAAATTTCATAAGCAGTTGTAAATCTACATATAATTTCCACAATACTTGATCAACCCTATTTTTAACATATTTGACAATAGACAACCTTATTCACTCATACTAGTCCTCAATCAATGTAACTCAACTATATCCAATTATAGCCAACCATGGTTGACCAAAGTCAAACATTATCAACCTTTGTCAACAAACATCATCCTTGGTTGTGTTAGCGCTCAAATCTACCTCAGGCTGAGGAAGGAAAAAATCAAGGCCACATCAAACCAAGCTCAGCCTCGTAGCTAGCCCTACGAGGACAGGAGAGGGCTCTCTCCGGGTCTATCTCGACAAAAGGTCTTTGAAGGGGCTGAGATGACTCAAACTCAATACTGATTTTAGGCTAGTAAAGAGATAGGAAAGTTTGATTTAGATTTTTGAGTTTTTTGTTGGAGAAACGGGAAAACCAATTTTGGGTCCGGGGATTGAGGTCAGATCTTTGCAGATTTCGAGTTGGGGCGAGGTAGGCAATAGTCTTGATGTCTTTGATCAGGTGTATGGATGGATCAAAACGACAAGGAGCTGAAGAGGGCAAAGGAGAACATGGATCCTCTCCAAACTGGCGAAAACATGTAAAACTAAACAAATTTAAAGGAAGAGCACTGTGAACAATGAATTCAACCTCATTTACTCATTCATTTAGTTTCAGAAGAATAAGAAGGGAATGTCATACATTTAAACATGAATAAACTTACAATAACTGAGAAATAACACCATCAAGAACTAAAAGCCACAAGAATCCCAATAGGTGCTGCAAAATCTTTGATCTTTCCTTAGCCAAAATATGAAAAATATGTACAATAGTGTGCCAAAATCTTCCCAAGAGTCCAACCTGTGCTACTGACTGAAAATTTACATATATAGATCAAGCTAACCTCATTCCCTAACCTCTAGGGGTCGAGCTCCTCCTTCTAGGAGTAGTTTGAACAAATTCTAAACATGGAGCAAGAATCTAGGTGACCAAAACAACCTGCCTCTAAAAACAAGGAAACTGATTCATTACATTAATTTTTTACTAATATGTGTATGAATCATCTAGAAGAAGGTAAATAAGTTCCATGTTACCTTACACACATCAAATTACATCATGTTGGATCAAAAATCACATCAAGGAGTGAAACTAGTGAAAATTGGCCGAATTCCTGAGCTGGAGGATGAAAACTGGACCAAAAACCTCAATGCGTAGCGCCCTGATCTCTATGCGTAGTGCACCTTTCATCCTATTTGTGAGGCACTTCCCGACATTGAAATCAAGCTCACAATAGCTGGTTGGAAAGCTCTGGATGTCTACTATCCAGCCCAAGTGGAATTTCCCAATTTGGAGCTCATTTGGCCCCTCAAAATTGCATTCTCCCAGAAGTACTTCCTGTTGTTGCAAAAGGTGGCAACAAGGTGGTTTTCATGGTGTTTTTAGGCCTTTTGATCATCCAGAACTTGATGAAATGCCTCGAAAATAACTGAGCATGTATAACTTACCATGACAAACCCAAAAATATAAGGTTTTTCTCCAGCAAGTGTCCCAATCAAAAGCGAGTGCGCTGACGCGCTACCCATAGAGCAGAAAAAACTGTTTTTGAGACCAAAAATTTCAAAATGAAAAAAATTTCTTCGAATTTGCTCAAATTCGGAGCGAAGACCCTCCATCATGTGTCATGCTCAGCCAGATAAGCCTCGACCAAAACTCGAAGTGGATCTAGCTTCTTTCGCTGTTTTAGTGCTTTGCTCAATCTCCTTTACAAAATCTTCATTTTTTCTTTGCCAACATGCATGCGAGCCCAATAATGATTTTTCATGTGACGAAGCATGTCTTTGTCTCTATTGGTCTTCGCCAACAACTCCTCCAGATGTCAATTGACTTTCTCAAGCCAAAATTGCCGCTCAACAGGTGTCAAATCACCAGGTCTTTTTCGGGCTAGCCTTCGGTCCTCACGGATTTGTCGCAGCTCTATAAGTGTATGCTCATCCTCTAGCTGTTTATTGCGCTGCTCCAAGTATTTGATCAGACATTCTGCCTTCAGTAACTTCTCATTCAAGCTATCAATCTCGGTCTTTTGCTCTTGGATGATCTCTTTCAGCTTCGAGCTAGGAGAGCTCCTATCCACATCACTCAATGCAACATCAACATCATGACCACCTGAATGGCCCTCCTCATAAATTGACCTCTTGCCTCTGTCCTGAACCTGTACCTGTACTGAAGAAGAAGGCGAGACCCCTTCCACACCATGTGGAGATAGTACTCGTCGTGTAGCTGCAAATAAGGCCCTGTGGCCTCGCTGATATGTCACATATGCTGGAGCATTGACATGCTCGGTCTCAGGAATGTCAAACTGATGTGAAGGCTCTCCCTCATCATGAACTATCTCTGGAGGTGGCTGTGGCACTGTGAAAAAGTCATGAGAAATAAAATCCTCCCAAGTAATGCCCTGCTGTGCCAATTGATGAACCACTATGATCTTGATCAACGCATAATGATAAATACTTCTATGCTGCTGTGTTGTGGTCTTCCTTTGTACTAAAACAACCATCCTCTCTATGTTGCGAAACATGAAGTATGGAATGTTCATCAGACGTACCCTTGTAAAATGCATCAACAAACGGACATGGTATGCATAAAGACGCGAGAATCTACCCTCACAACTGAAATACCGAATGATGAGTTTCATCAAAGGTGCAAACTGATCATTCAGGTATTGGAAAGGAAAAACCTTGCTCAAGTGCCTCATATACCCAGGTTTGATGTATGGCTCATAATAGGATTTCTCTAGCTGCTGACGCTTATTCCATTTCTCTCCAATATTTGGTATCCCAGTGGCCTCTGCAATAGTCTCTGGTGACAAAATGAAATCAACTCCGGCGAGGTTTACATGGCCATCATGTAAATGTAGAACAAACAAGCGAGCTAGTTCACGATGATGCTGGATTTGTGAAATTAGCTCACAATAATGATAGCATGACTGATAGCGAAAACAATCCATTGCAAGCGGGCAAGCCTGCAATTGAACTAAAGAAGTGGGCTCTTCTCTGAGATGCTTACCACCTTTGCCACCTCTGCGAGGCCTCCGTGGCACATTACCCTCTGTTGTGGAATCACTGTCATTCTCCTGCTCATAAACTGAATCTGTGTCTGACATGGCTTTGAAAACACAATGTCTGCAATATGTAGGATGTCTGCAATATGTATGTTGTCTGCAATATGTATGTTGTAGGTGTGGTGAAATCACAATTTCAATGCATACTCAAAAGCCAACCGAAGCATCATAAGAATTAAGCCATAATGGTAATAACTTTGTTTCAGTGTATTGGCATGAAACAGTCACTGTTTTGATCACAAGGACAGTTTTGACAAATGAACAAAAGTATGAAGTGTACCCTTTGTGATGTTGGCTAAAATTTTACCAATGAGTATGGGGCTGTATTTCATCAATGGAGAATGGAAAAGTCTTCACCAGCCACCCACATGTCCTTTAAAAACCCTAAAGAATGATTTTGGTATGAGCCTAGGGTTTCATTTTTTTTTTACACCCAATACATCACATTTCCCCCTCAAACACACTACAAACATTTAAAATTGATTGAGCAGCCATGAAACACCTACTTGCAAGTTTTGGAGGGACTTTGGTGAGATTTGGTCGCATGAACAAAAAAAATTTGGTGCTGTGACTGAATGCGTAGCGCCCGAACCCAACGCGTAGCACACACCTGAGTGTGTAGCGCCTGTGTATTTTTACATTGGCCAGTGAGACCCAGTGCGTAGCGCCCACCTGAGTGCATAGCGCACACCTCCAAACGCTGCCCACGGGTATGAAATCACGGCTTCGGCCTTCAAAAACTTAAACACGATTTTGCCTTGGGAATTTTTAAACAAATGGACTTGTTTCCCCTTTTATATGTAAACAAAATATCTTACCAAATCAGATTTGATTTAAATTGATTGAATAACCCACTTTATAATGTTTGGCACTTTGACATCTTTGGTCTTTTAATACAATACTGCTTTTTGATTTTCTCTTGCTTTTTCTGAGGTTTGGACTGATAATATTTTGTTGATTTTTGTAGGGATCTGGCATTTTGGCTTTGGAGAAGATCAGAGGCTTGCTCTGAAACTTTTTGAGATAAAACAAATACAATTATTTACAATAACAATTTTTAGTTCCAAAACAGAGTTTTGGACTAAAAATGTTTTAAATGCTTTCTGAGAAAAATATTAAATGAGAATGTTTTTAAACCAATCCTCATGGCCTGCGGGCTTTTATTATGTGTATGCAAAGGACTGACAACCCTAGACTCTAGGACTAAAGACTTTTTAACGAAACTAATCTTTTATGACGATGAATGCAATGATCATGTACTTCGGTGATTTTTGAGAAATTTTTTACTAACCCTGCAGGGACAAGCATGAGGAAACACAAGACAACCAGACCCCCTCGTCAGTCAATGGCATGCCCCTAGCGAAATGCAATGAAGTGGAACGAGTGAGACACCTAAAAATGATATGCAAAAGCGAAAAGATCTCTGACGGAGGTCTGTAAGGACCGACTCTAACAGGTTGTTCACAATCAAGATTTAAAAATTCTCAATAATAACAATATTGATATTAATAAAGTTGAGTATAATAATAATAAAAACATATTATTATTATTGAATAATATTAATAGTCAAACATAGTTAAACAAAGTCAACCTTTATAGTCAATGTTTAAATAGTTGTCCAAATAAAGCTTGGTCAAACCTATGTTGACCATATTTAAGAATACTCAATCTTATTCACTCATGGTAATCCTCAATCAACACAAATCAACCATATTCAACTATAGTCAACCATGGTTGACCAAAGTCAAACATTGTTAACCTTAGTCAACTAAGGTCATCCTTGGTTGATCACAATCAAGTCTAAAAATGTTTGATAATATCAATATTAATAGTAATAAATTTAACTAAAAACAACAACAACAATGATAATATTATTATTATGATGTTGGAAACAAATATATATTCAATGTTGCATTTTGACAAGCTTTGTCGCAATGTTACATTATCTTGCAATTTATCAAGCGTTGCAATGCGACATAACAGAATTAGTCAACCACATTTACTAATGTGGTTGAATATGGTTGAATATGATTGAATATGTTTGCGATTCAACACTCTTCAACTTTGGTTAAACATAATCGTTTATTATTATTATTGATTAATATCAATAGTCAAGCATAGTCAACCACATTAGTGAGCTAAATTCAACCTTTATAGTCAATGATTAAATAATTGACCATGATC
Source organism: Pinus tabuliformis (assembly GCA_031772625.1). Taxonomy (NCBI): domain Eukaryota; kingdom Viridiplantae; phylum Streptophyta; class Pinopsida; order Pinales; family Pinaceae; genus Pinus; species Pinus tabuliformis. Next base: position 481,955,513 of record CM062809.1, on the reverse strand, counting down.
AAACTTGGTCAACCCTATGTTTACCATATTTAACAACACTCAACCTTGTTCACTCATAGTCATCCTCAATCAAAATAGCACAATCATATTCAATTATAGTAAACCATGGTTGACCAAAGACAAACACTTTTTAGCCTTAATCAATTAAGGTCGTCCTCAATTAGTCATAATCAAGATTTAAAAATGTTTAATAATAACAATATTAATATTAATAAATTTGACTAATAACAATAATAATAAAATGAATATGAATATTGTGACATTGGAATTGTACATAATTATATCATACGTAGCAATGTGATAAACATTGTTGCAATGCTACACTACATTACAATTTACCAATGCCGGAATGCAACATTACAAAGTTAGTCAACCATATTTACTAATGTGGTTGACTATGTTCGGCTATGTTTGATTATGTTTGATAGTCAATGGTTTGCAACATTGTTCAAACATAATTGCCTATTAATATTATTGATCAATATTAATAATCAAACATGTTGAGATGTTGGAATGATACATAAATCAATCCAACATCGCAATGTTACATTACGTTGCAATTTATCCATTAATGTTGCAATGCAACATTATAAAATTATTCAACCACATTTATTTGATCAAACATAATCACATATTAATATAATTGATTAATATTAATAATCAAGCATAGTCAACCACATTAGAAAACATAGTCAAACAAAGTCAACCTTTATAGTCAATGTTTAAATAGTTGAACATGATCAAACTTGACCAACCCTATGTTTACCATATTTAACACTAGTACCCCGTGTTCAATCATAGTTTTCCTCAATCAACAAAACTCAACTATGTTTAATTATAGTCAGCCATGGTTGACAAAATTCAAACATTATAAACCTTAGTCAACTAAGGCCATCCCTCGTTAGTCACAATCAAGATTTGAAACTTTTAATAACAATAATAATAATAAAGTTGATTACTAATAATAATAAGGTTGACATTGATTATTATTATATGATGGAATATAAAATTAATAATTGACATGGTGAAAATTGGTGAGCCCTATAGCATTAATATTAATAAAGTCTACTACTAATAATAATAATATCATTCACTCTATTAACCATATTCATTTAGAGGCAACCATGGTTGTCTAAAGTCAAACATTATCAACCTTAGTCAACCAAATTCAACTTTTGTCAAGCAGGCACAATCAAGATTTAAAAATATTTAATATTAATATTAATATGAATAAAATTGGCTAATAATAATAATAAGGTTGATTATTATTATTATTGTTATTATTATTAGTTGATCATGATCAAACTTGGTCAACCCTATAATAATAATTTTATAGGGTTGACCAACATGATTCACAAATGCTAAAAATAATAATATTATATTTTGTTAATCAGTCTTAATATTTAATAATAATATTAGGGTTTGTGAATAAGGCTTAATCTTTAATAATGTTTAATAATAACAATATTATTATTAATAAAGTTGACAAGTACTACTACTAATAATATTATTATTAAGATTAACTATATTATTATTATTCGTAGTAGTAGTAGTAGTTTACCACGATCTAACTTGGTCAACCCTATGTAACCATATTCAATAATAGTCAACATCTTCATTCATAGTCATCCTCATTTAATTATAGTCAACCGTTGTTGACCAAACCCAACCAACGTCAACCTTGATTGGTTATAGTCATGGTTTAATTTTTTTTAATAATAATAATATTAATAAATTACACTAATAATAATAATAATAATAACAACAACAATCACTGTTAATAATATTATTAATGATATTGACAATAATCATGTACTATTTCTCCCCATGCATGTCGATTATCAACGAGCACAACCACATTAGCAAATGTTGTTGATATATGTCAATCAACGTCATTTTTCACCTTTTATACACCAATTGATGTTTGAGAAAGACGTTGATCGACGTATATCAACCACATTTACCATTGTGTTTGTGCTAGTAGTTATGTTCTCAAAAAGTTTTATGTTGATGGTGTAATTTCATTATAAAAAAATTGTTTTCCAATAATATTGCAACTAATATTTATATGATTTGTTTAGCTCATACAAATGATCTATTTTTAATAATATGTTTTGGAACATTTGTTTTACAATTAAATTATTTGAGATGACTAATTTTATAAATTACTATGTCAAGAGGTGCTTCACAGTCGAGTATGGAGGCGATGTTGTAGTGGTGTAAATGTTTGTTTATAAAAAATTACATGTCCACTCAATTAATATAAATAAAACAATAAAAAAAAATACAATTATATCATTATATCATTTTAATTTAAATAATTTAATGTTTTTTCAATAAAAATGTAGGATAGGGGAGATGTTGTAGTGTTCCTAAATGAGTGTAAACATTTTAATGTCAATTCAAAAAAAAAAAAAGGAGAGGTGTTGTAGTTTTTGTAAATGAGTGTAAACATTTAGATGTGGACTCAATAAGAAATTATTCAATGATTATATCAGTCCATATTAGGTTTAGAATTCCACATTACAATTTTTTATACCACATGGATTAGTATAGAAAAATAAATATATACTCTCGCCAATCGGGGTGACAATTGGGAAAAGCGTGCGAGAGGAGGGGAGGATTGGCCTTAGTCATTTCTTCACTTCACTGGGTGGGAGGACATCCTAGCTTTCCCTACACACAGTGTCAAACTTTAATGCATTAACTCATGTTAATTTCTTTGATTGTTACACCTTCCAAGGCACTTTGGGGCTACCTCAATTTGGTAATTCCTTCATATTATCAACTGCGGTGAGGTCTATTTACAATTGTGAGTGGTAACATCAAGGCAATGATATGCCACCTTTATCACTACTTCCCCATCATTTTTTTGTTGTTTCCATCTTCGTGTAAAGGGTAGTTCTAGGTCCTCCTAACCTAGCCTCCCCTAAGAATATTATTGTCACCTACTCATAGAGAATCCAATTTGAGGAATTGTAGTAGTGAGGAAACTGAGGGTGGCACTTTAAATTTTCTCTGTTAATTATTGGGAAAGTATGCTTAGGATTCTATTTTGTTCTTAGCACGAATGCTTTCCCAATATCTACCTCTCATCTACTCAGGTTCTCTCTTACACTAGTACTCTCAAATATTTTTTGAAGTACACTAGTCTAACATTTTAATAATAGGAATTCCTTGTTTCTTCTATTAGTTTTCCAAGCTCTGATTTAGTTTCTCATTATAATTTACATGCCATCTCTTTCCAAGTAATTCAAGTCATAATTTGATTATACTTATGGAGGTGCTCTGTTTCAATGTTTGGCCTGCCCTAGGCCTGTTGGGAATCACGATTGCTGTTAGACCAAAACTCGCAAGTGTTAGTCAATGATCGCATCGTCAGAGATAAAGATCCACAAGAGGCGATTAGTCCATGTTGCAAAACACACGGGGAGCGTTAGTTATCCAATGTCCAACAATCTCCTCTCCAATGCAAGATGAATGTGTATCAAACTCGTGACCTAAGCTCGTATACTAGTTATTGGGAATCACGATTGTTGTTAGACCAAAACCCGCAAGTGTTAGTCAACGATTGCATCGCAAGAGATAAGGATCCATGAGAGGTTGTTATTCCATGTCACGAAACATATTGGCAGCGTTGATTTATCAAATTTCCAACAAAGCCTCCCTCAAAGCATGTATTTTATTACCTATGTGGTCTCTTTACACTCTTTGTTAGCTCCGTATACTACTAGTGTAACACCTTATTGTTATCATTGAAACCCCCTTATTATATTGTTGTGTCGATGTAGTCCCAATATTGTTATTATTGTACCCCATAGAAGCCCACTATTGTTATTGTTGTGCCCTTACATTATTATTGTTATGTCGGCTCTGATTATATTATGACCCCTTAAACTCCTATATATAGAAAGGTGGCCTTATCATTTGTACTATCCAAGAATTGTTCATTTGTGTAATGTAAAGGTGTTTTTCCCCTCGAATTGGCTTATTTTTAAGTCGTTGATCTATCTTTTCTATCTTTTCGTGAGTTGGTTTCATAACATTTGGTATCAGAGCATTGGAATCTAGGGTTTCACTGCTCCAAATAGGTCATCGTGGAATTTTCTCTATAATGTTTTTCGCTACAAAGTTTAAGAAGATAAAGAAAAACCATTTGAGCCGAATTTGTTTTGAACCTTGGGTCTGAATTTCAGATGTTGTCTCGCTATATTTTCGTAGATATGATCTGAGGATGATAGGGTTTTTGCAGGCTCTCGAATTACATCCCAAATCGGTGACCTAGGGAAAATCATCATAATGTTCTCTCTGAGCATATGATTTAAATTAAATAAGAATTTTTAGAAAGAGGACGGACTATAGTTTTTTGTGTATCATTTTCAGGTCCGAAGGTCGAAACAACGACACGTGGTAGGTCATACAAGTTTGCTCTACTGAACTAGTCTATAATCAGGTCATCATAGGAGATTTGACATAACTCTTTCTTGAAGAATCCAACATTGATCGGACTTGTGGGGTTAGAGATAGGACTCAGAGAGCTACCACAAGACGCAATTTCAGACCTTGGAGATCGAAAATTTCAGAGAAACAACAGATTCAAGATCGAGCTCCTAAAATCAAGAAAAAGCGATATGAGGAGGTTTGATGGTAAGGATCTGGTAAATTGGATACTACAGATGGAGAAATATTTTGATCAGCATGATGTATAACTGTTACAAAAGGTACATATTGCATCTTTATATTTAGAACCAAATCAATTTCTATGGTATAGAGGGATTTGTTCTCGTAAACCACTTGTCACCTGGTCAATTTTCATGGAGGAAATGAAAGCACATTATGAGGATACAAAGAGAAACACCTTCTTTAGCCAATTGATAAATCTCAAACAAAAGGGTTCAATGGCAGAGCACGTTGAAGACTTCCAAAAATTGAATATAAGGATAAATGATATTCCAGAGAAGCAAAGGATTGATGTCTTCATAGGGACTTTAAAGGATAACATTCAACATGAGGTTTGTCTTTGGGAACCTGATGCATTGGAGAAGGCATTCACGTTGGAAAGAAAAATTGAAAGTGGAATTATGGAAACAAGGAATCCTACCACTCACAACTATAGATATGGAAGTGTTTTTGCTCCTAGCCTTCCACAACCTACAAGTTTTACACCACAACAATTGGAAGAAAAAAGAGAAAAAGGGCTTTGTTACAGTTGTGATAACAAATACACTAAAGGTCATAAGTGTGTTGAGAAGAAATTATTTTACATATATTGTGAGGAGGAGCAAGAAAAGGATCAAGAAACGTCAAAAGAAGAGGATATACACTAGGAACCAACCCTAGAGAAAGAAGAAATGAATCCGATCATATCTTGTAAAGCATTGGCAAGAATTACCACTCCTCAAACTCTCAAGATAGAAGGACATATCACGAAGAAAAAGGTTCAAGAAGTGAAAGATCAGAGAGCATCAAGAAATGAATTCGACCATATCTTGTAATGCATTGAAAGGAATTAACACTCCTCAAACTCTCAAGATAGAAGGACATATCAAGAAGAAAAAGGTTCAATCAGTGAAATATCACATTGAGCATCAACAACAAGTTCTCCAACTTTTAAATGATAATCCCACATTCGTGCATAATCGAATGAAACAACAGGCATATCAACATCGCAGTGAAAGAATTTTTCATGTAGGCGATTGGGTGTTTTTACGAATACAACCATACAAACAAATGTCCCTCAAGCAAGCTAAGAAGAATAATGCATTACCACCAAAGTACTATGGTCCTTACAAGGTGCTGCAAAAGAATGGTAGTATGGCATACAAATTGGAGCTTCGTGCATCTTCCTGAGTGCCCCTAGTTTTCCATGTTTCATGCTTAAATAAGGTTATAGGTGACAAGCTCCCAGTTCAAACAATATTGTCGAAACTTGACGAGGAAGGAAAAGTCATATTGGAACCTAAAGCAGTCATGGAAAAAAGAACCCGACAGTTACGAAATCGATCAGTTTAAGAGTATCTCATTGAGTGGAAGAACTTACCCGCTGAAGATTCCACATGGGAGGATGAGAATTTTATACAGAAGCATCCAGAACTACTCAAGTATTGAGGACAACACTTTTTGAAGGAGAGGGGCATGTTAGGTCCCTATACTACTAGTGTAACCCCTTATTGTTATTAGTACAACCGCCTTATTATATTGTTGTGCCCATGTAGTCCCCATATTGTTATTATTGTGCCCCATAGAATCCCACTATTGTTATTGTTGTGCCCTTACATTATTATTGTTATGTCGGCTCTCATTATATTATGACCCCTTATACTCCTATATATAGAAAGGAGATCTTGTCATTTGTATCATCCAAGAATTGTTCATTTGTGTAATGTAAAGGAGGTTGCCCCCTCGAAGAGACTTATTTTGAATTCGTTGATCTATACTTCACCCATCATTAAGGGCTAGAAGCAATAAAAATAGGTGAAAGGGAGTGGAGACTTAACCAATTTATAAGAAGAGTATTAAGAAAGAGACATTAGGAAAAAATATCAAATTATATTAAATTAAACTAGAAAAGACCAATGAAATAACTATGGTAAAAATTGTTTGAAGAAGTTTGTTAATTCAAAAATTATAATAATATAATAATATTATTAACCTGCATTAGTTAATATTGTTTTTATTGGAATGTTAAGAAAATAATTAATAATTATTATTATGAATAATATTAATATTGTTAATATTATTAATATTGTTAATATTAATATTAATAATAAATATCGAATTACTATTATTATTAAGGTTATGATATTTATAATATTATTATAAATAATTATTGTTATTCAAAACACCCCTAAAATAACAAACCTAAACGATATTATAATATTGCTATAATAATAGTAATAATAATTAATCATAATATTGTTGTATATTTTTTCAAAGGAACATATAGAAATTTGTATTATTAGAAAAATTTGGTTACCAGGCCAAAACCTTTACATATGCCAATTTAACTTGCAGGTGTGGAATTGAGCGAGGAGAATCAATCCAAACCCTCAAGTTGTTTCCTTGTGACACAAAAATTCCAGTCTCTTTCCAACTAAATTTCTCCCAAAAAGCCCCCAACATCTAGACAAATTTATGTTACACTATTCACTGCTTTTGTTTTGTATTAGTTTGACTTCTTGTTTTCCATAGTGAAATACCTTTTCCTTTCTTTCCAACTTGAGTCTAGCTTTTGTTTTCTATTAATTCTAGCGGATCATTCTTCAGCAAGTAAACATTGTTATTTTAACATTCTTCCTCATCCACTCGATATGCCCAAGAAGATTTTTTTCCAACAAAAAACCAAATGGATTATGGAGAGGATCCATGTTCCACGAGGGTTTCTTTCTTTTTCACTTTCGTTGAGTCTAGATGATCCTCATTGGCATGTGTTATTTCCTATTTGATTTCCATTGCCGCTAATGCATTTTCTTTGGCAGTGTATGTTTCATATTTATCTTTATATTCTTTTTTATCATGCGACTCTTCCTCTTTGTATATTGTATAGTGATCACCCTATGATCCTTCCCACCATTTGGGCCTTCGATTCTTTTTCTAATATTTTTTGTTTTGTGAATGCTTAGGGCAATTTTTATTTACATGCCCCATTTTAGATCATGTTGTACATCACAATGAAACATTTTCATAGTTAAGTTTTTGGACCCAAACATAGTTTGGAGCCAACAAATTAATATCAATAGGAAAAACCTTGTTGAAGTCCATCTCCACACATATTCTAACATAAGTGGTCTTATAAAAAGTTTCAATTTCAGAGATATAGCAACAAAAATTTCCTAACACATTCCCAATAGAGTATAGTGATGGAATATTACAAAGATATAGGGGAAGGTTCGAAATCCTTACCCAAACTGGAGCCGTAGACATTGTTGTTGTAACAAGATCAAAAGTGGGAGTCCAGTGCTGCATGAAGAGACTGGAACTACCCCAAAACCATAGTTTGGATTCACAAATAGCCTTTGTATCCTCATTATTGTTAAAAACCACAATAAAAAGTCACATTCCATAGGGTAAGATTCAATTCATCTGTCAAAATTGCTTTCCATGTCTTAGATATCTAGTTGTGCAAATCTTTTAGCCATGACCAAAACCCATTAAACCTGCAAACCAAACCTTGCTCCGCAAAATATTTTTCACAACTGAAAGTGTCCTCATCCAGACGAACATTTAGGGAAGGAACTTATTAAACCATGAGAATAACATAACCAAATTGCAACATGGAACTATACGAAACCAAAGAATAGCTTACTTGACCGAGAACCATGTTTGCAAGAGAATTTTTATTTTCATCGAATCACTAAGATTCGTCATTTAATGAATTTTTAAAAAATCTACAAAAGACTCACACAATCAAAGCATAGATTGGTCAGTTAAAGCAAAACCTTAGCCGTTGTAAGGGTTTTTATATTTCTATCCATCTTGTCCACTAACCAACCTCTATTCATCCATAATATTAGTGATCACCCCATTACTATTATAGTTATACCCCTTATTTATATTTTTGTGCCCCTATTACCCCCATATTGTTATTTCTGTGCCCCATAGAATCCCTATATTGTTATTTTTGTGGCTTTATATTATTATTGTTAGGTCGGCTGGATTATATTATGACTCCTTAGACTCCTATATATAGAAAGGAGGTTTTGTCATTTGAATCATCAAAGAATTGTTCATTTATGTAATGTAAATGAGGTTGCCCCCTCGAAGAGGCTGAATTCTAAGGTGTTGATCTATCTTTTCTATCTTTTCTTGAGCTGGTTTCATAACATTTGGTATCAGAGCTTTGGATTCTAGGGTTTCGCTGCTCCAAACAGAGGTCATCGTGGAATTTTCGCTATAACTTTTTTTCTGTGATGTTTCAGAAGTTGCAAAAAAAAAACCATTTGAGAAGAAATCGCGCTGAACCTTGGGTCCAAATTTCAGAGCTTTTCGCACGATATTTTCGGAGATATGATTTGAGGAAGTTGGTATTTTTGTAGACTCCTGAATTACATTCAAAACAGGTGACCTGGGGAAAATTGTCATAACTTTCTCTCTAGGAATCAGATTGAAATTTCGTAAGAAGGTACAGAAAGAGGACGGACTATAGTTTCTTGTATATATTTTTTAGAACCAAATATCGAAAATTGTACACGTGGAACTTCATACAACTTCGCTCTTCTGGAAAGGTCTATAATCAGGTCATCTTGGGAGATTGTGCACAACTCTTTCTTGGAGAATCCAATTTGGATCAGACTGGTGGCATTGGAAAGAGGACACAGAGAGCTACTACAGGTCACAAATTCAGAAATAGATGATTGGAAAGTACAGAGATACATCAGAGGCAATATCGAGCTCCTACAAAGTGAAAAAAGGTGTGTAGATTTTTTTAAATTTTTGCTTAAGCTTGGTTTGAAAATTTATTTTGAAGGAATTCAAAGGGCATAGTAGAGCATTATTATCGGTAACTGATGCCCCGAGGAAAGAAAATGCAAACACCTAGTAAGGAACCTGAAAGCTCTAGCATGACTCATGAAGAAGAGGAAGAAATGCTACATGATATATCAAAATTACAAGAACAAGTGCAACAAATGTCACGCTCACAAAAGTTAACAGATGCTAAGATAAATGGTGTGGAAGCTAAGATAAATGGTGTGGAAGCTAAGATGAATGGCATGGAAGCTAAGATGGACAATTTGAAGATAGATTTGAACACAAATTTGAAGACAGGCATGGCAGATTTGAAGACAGATTTGACAAATTTTCTACAAGAAATACTTACTAATGGTGAAAAGGTAGTAAAGGAAACTCATGATGAGAACAAAAGAAATGTTAATCATGATTCCATAGACGCTAATGTTGGATCGAAGAATCACCATATTCCAAAAATCGATATGAGGAAGTTTGATGGCAAGGATCCCGCCACATGGATATTACAGATGGAGCAATTCTTCGATCTCAATAATGTGCAAAACACACAAAAGGTACGTATGGCAACTGTATATTTGGAACCAAATCAGTTTGTATGGTATCAATGGCTTTGTTCTCGTAAACAATTTATCACTTGGGCAATTTTTACGGAAGAATTGATAGCACATTATGAGGATACAAAAAGCAACACTTTTTTTAGCCAATTGATAAGTCTCAAACAAAAGGGTTCAATAATGGAGCACATTGAGGAGTTCCAAAAATTGAACATAAGGGTAAAAGATATTCCAGAGGAGCATAGGATTGATGTGTTCATAGGGTCTTTAAAGGATAATATCCAACATGATGTTCGCCTTTGGGAACCTGATTCATTAGAGAAGGCATTCAGGTTAGCAAGAAAAATGGAAAGCAAAATTATGGCAACTAGGAAGCATACCACTCACAACTATAAAGAGGAAGTGTTGTTGCCCCTAGTCTTCCACAACCTACAAGGTTGACACCACAACAATTGGAAGAAAAAAGAGCAAAAGGGCTTTGTTACAATTGTGATAGCAAATACACAAAAGGTCATAAGTGTGCTGAGAAGAAATTATTCTACATAGATTGTGAAGAGGAAGAAGAAAAGGAGCAAGAAAGGTCAAAAGAAGAGGATATATTCCAGGAACAAAGCCTAGATGAAGAACAAATAAATCCGACCATATCTTGTAATGCATTGGCGGGAATTACCACTCCTCAAACCATCAAGATAGAAGGACAAATCAAGAAGAAAAAGGTAATAGTGTTGATTGATTCAGGAAGCACCCACAATTTTATTCATTGTAGGGTAGCAAAAGAATTGAATTGCTTCCTATATCCAGCACCAGAGTGTCAAGTGATGATTGCAAATGGAGGAACAATAAATTGCTCTGGAAAGTGCCATAATATCAAGCTATCCATGGGAGAATATGTATTGACTAGCCCAATGCTTTCCATTCCAATGGGAGGTGCTGATGTTGTACTAGGAGTCCAATGGCTACAATCCTTGGGTACAATAGCTTTTAATTTTCAAGAACTTTTCATCAAATTTTCTACGGAAGGAAAGGAAGTTGAATTAAGGGGTATTGCAGGGAAACCAGGAAAGATAATCAGCTCTAATGGCATGACAAAGCTTCTAAAAAAGGAGCAAAGAGGTGTAATTGCACAATTATGTTCGCTAGATGTTTCCACATTGGAATCATCTATTTCTCCAGATCTCCAAAAAGTCCTGGACAATCATTCCAAGGTATTTGAGACTCCCAAAGGTCTCCCACCTATGCGTGATCATGATCATGCTATTCATCTGATTCCAGGAAGTGTTCCTCCAAACATCAGGCCGTACAGATATCCCTATGTCCAAAAAAGTGAAATTGAACGTATGGTTGCAGAAATGCTAGAGGCTGGTATAATTCAACCGAGTCAAAGTTCTTTCTCAGCTCCAGTAGTATTGGTGCACAAGAAGGATGGATCATGGCGCATGTGTCCGGATTATAGGGAGCTCAACAAGCTCACTATTAAAGATAAGTTCCCCATTCCTGTCATTGATGAATTACTGGATGAATTGCATGGATCAATTTACTTCACCAAGTTGGATCTTCGTTCGGGATATCATCAAATCAGAATGAAGATTGAAGACATTCCGAAAACGGCATTTAGAACTCATGAGGGTCATTATGAATTTTTGGTCATGCCTTTTGGCCTTACCAATGCACCTTCAACATTTCAAGGTTTGATGAATTCAATTTTCAAACCATTCCTTAGAAAATTTGTGTTAGTATTTTTTGATGATATACTAATCTACAGCAAGTCTTGGAAGGATCATGTTGAACATGTTGACAGGGTGCTACAACTATTGGAGGAGAAACAATTATATGCAAAAAGATCCAAATGTTTCTTTGGAGTCCAGGAGGTGGAATATTTGGGTCATATTGTATCTCATGAAGGAGTTAAGGTAGACCCTAGCAAAATTAAAGCCATTAAGGAATGGAAAATCCCCACATCCATAAAGCATCTGCGAGGATTTCTTGGGTTGACAGGGTATTATCGCAAGTTTGTTAAGAATTATGGGAGAATAGCAGCACCTCTAACAACATTATTGAAGAAAGATTCATTTTCATGGACTTCGGAAGCAACAAAGGCCTTTGAACATCTTAAAGAGGCAATGTGCCAAGCACCGGTCTTAGCTACACCGGACTTCACAAAAACCTTTATTGTGGAATGTGATGCTTCAGGAAATGGAATTGGTGCTGTTCTAATGCAAGATGAAAGACCCATTGCTTTTGAAAGTCGTCCAATCAAGGGAAAGTTTTTAAGCAAAGCTATTTATGAGAAGGAAATGTTGGCAATACTCCATGCACTTAAGAAATGGCGACCCTACCTAATGGGAAGACACTTCAAGGTAAAAAGGATCATGATAGCCTTAAATACTTTTTAGAACAAAGATTATCCTCTGAAGAGCAACAAAAGTGGGTCACAAAGATGTTGGGTTATGACTTTGAAATCATCTACAAAAAAGGGAAGCAAAATGTGGTGGCAGATGCACTCTCAAGAAAGGATGAGGATGTGGAAGCATTGTTGTGTGCCATTTCTATTATCCAACCAGATTGGATAAACGAAGCAAGGGAGGAATGGAAGAATGACGAAGAAGTGTGGGCACTTATTCGAAAGCTACAACAAGATTCCAGTACTTCTGATACATTTAGCTGGCAAAATGATTCGTTATGGTACAAAGATCGCTTATACCTCTGTAAGAATTCCCAGCTAAAACAAAAGATTCTTATGGAATTGCACACTTCTCCCTTAGGAGGGCACTCAGGATTTTTAAAAACTTACCACAGGGTTAAGAAGGAATTTTTTTGGGATGGCCTTAAATCAGATATTCAAAAGTTTGTGGCGGAATGTTTGGTTTGCCAACAAAATAAAGTTGAAACAATTAAGACACCGAGTCTATTACAACCTTTATCCATTCCAAGCCAACGTTGGGAGGAGGTTTCAATGGATTTTATCACAGGTTTACCCAAGTCTGAGGGAAAGAGTGTCATCATGGTGGTAGTTGACAGACTTACCAAGTATGCACACTTTTGTGCATTATCACATCCATTTAAAGCCAGTACAGTTTCTACTGCATTTATGGAAACAGTTCAAAAGCTACATGGAAACCCAAAGATTATTGTAAGTGACAGAGATCCCATTTTCACTGGAAATTTTTGGACAGAATTATTTTCTTGTCTTGGTACTCAGTTAGCTCATAGCTCATCTTATCATCCTCAATCTGATGGGCAAACTGAGATAGTAAACAAATGTTTGGAAGGATATCTTCGTTGCTTTGTATCTGATAAACAGACACAATGGGTCAAATGGTTGCCTCTGGCTGAATGGTGGTATAACACTTCCATACAGCAACAAAAATGACCCCATTTATGGCACTTTATGGGTATCAACCACCATCCATCACATCATATTTAAGAGAAAATTCTAAGGTTCAGGCAGTGGAACATCACATCGAACATCAACAACAAGTCCTCCAACTCTTAAAGGATAACCTCGTGTTGGCACAAAATAGAATGAAACAACAGGCAGATCAACATCGCAGTGAAAGAAGTTTTGATGTAGGTGATTGGGTATTCCTACGGCTACAACCATATAAGCAAATGTCCCTAAAGCAAGCTAAGAAGGATAATAAATTATCACCAAAGTATTATGGTCCGTACAAGGTGTTGCAAAAGATTGGTACTATGGCATACAAATTGGAGCTTCCTGCAGCTTCTCGATTGCACCCAGTTTTCCATGTTTCATGTTTAAAGAAGGTTATAGGTGACAAGCTCCCAATTCAAACAATATTGCCAGAACTTGACGAGGAAGGAAAAATTATATTGGAACCGGAAGCAGTCACAGAAACAAGAACTCGACAGCTACGAAATCGATCAATTTCAGAGTATCTTATCAAGTGGAAGAACTTATCCGCTGAAGATTCCACATGGGAGGATGAGAATTTTATGCAGAAGTATCCAAAACTACTCAAGCGTTGAGGACAACACTTTTTTGGAGAGGGGCATGTTGGGTCCCTATAATATTAGTGATTACCCCATTACTATTGTAGTTATACCCCTTATTTATATTGTTGTGCCCCTATTACCCCCATATTGTTATTTCTGTGCCCCATAGAATCCCTCTATTGTTATTTTTGTGGCTTTATATTATTATTGTTAGGTCGGCTGGATTATATTGTGACTCTTTAGACTCCTATATATAGAAAGGAGGTTTTGTCATTTGAATCATCAAAGAATTGTTCATTTATGTAATGTAAAAGAGGTTTCCCCCTCGAAGAGGCTGAGTTCTAAGGCGTTCATCTATCTTTTCTATCTTTTCTTGAGCTAGTTTCATAACAAAGTCACATTCCATAGGGTAAAGATTCAATTCATCTGTCAAAATAGCTTTCCATGTCTTAGATATCTAGTTGTGCAAATCTTTTAGCCATGACCAAAACCCATTAAACCTGCAAACCAAACCTTGCTCCGCAAAATATTTTTCACAACTGAAAGTGTCCTCATCCAGAGGAACATTTAGGGAAGGAACTTATTAAACCATGAGAATAACATAACCAAATTGCAACATGGAACTATACAAAACCAAAGAATAGCTTACTTGACCGAGAACCATGTTTGCAAGAGAATTTTTATTTTCATCGAATCACTAAGATTTGTCATTTAATGAATTTAAAAAAAAATCTACAAAAGACTCACACAATCAAAGCATAGATTAGCCAGTTAAAGCAAAACATTAGCCGTTGTAAGGGTTTTTATATTTCTATCCATCTTGTCCACTAACCAACCTCTATTCATCCATAATATTTTTGTACATTTAACCTAAATTAATTAATATTATTATTATTAAAACATGCAAAGAAGAATTATTATAAAAACTTTTTAATAACGATTATTATAAATAATAATAATTATTATAAATAGTAATATTATTATTAATGATAAAATATCATAATAATAATAATTAATAATATAATATTAATAATGATATTATTAAGAATTATTAGTGTTTTGAACACCCTAAAATAATGAATCTAAGTAAAGAATAATACAATAGTGTAATAATTATAGTAATTCATATTAATAATAATATTGTTATAATAATAACAATAATGCTCCTGTAATATAATAATTATAATGAAAAATAGTTGAAATAAAAAGTATTATGATTAATGAGGTAAGGTTTCTTAATATTCGTAACAATATATTAATATTAATAATTATTAACATGGATATTCGTATTCTAAACAATATAATATTGTTATTTTAATTTAATATTGTTATTTTAATTTATTATTGTGGATCTAAGTGTAGTTATTAATAATATTATTATAGAGAATTATTATGATTATGTTAAATTATCATTAAAATGTATTAATTAAATAAGTTATTATTTAAGGCTAAAGTTTAAAAGCGAAATAAAAAGAAAGAGGAAAGGAAAACAAATTAGAGAAAGTAAGAAATGGAGAAGGGAAGGACACAAAAGAATGTGTGAGGGGGAGAAGAATGACATGAGGGTTTATGAAAAAGATAATGGGTTGTGAATTGTTAAGATTCATTACGTTTAAATTTATTTTTATGGTTAAAGTTGTTAGGGTTTTTCTTGATTCAATGGTTATCATTACCAATTTACTTACTAACAATTACTATTTAACATACTTAGTAGAAATTACTTGCACTATTTTTTTTACATTTCTTAGTATTAGTAGAAGTAAAAAAATGATGATTTCTTCACTTAACATATATTTTAACAATAAAATTTATATATATAATACATATAAGGCAAAAAAGTAACTATTGATTATTTATAAATTTATATAACTAAAGTAGAAAGAAAAGGTGATTCACTCTTTTATATATATATGATTGCATTACATAATGATTATTTATAACTATTTTATAATTATCTATGATATTACGATAATAGATTTAATATAAATTAGATATATTGCATGTTATTAAGTTAGATATTTTAGATCCTATTAAGTTATTCAATTGAGATAAGATTGTTGTATGTTTTGGAAACAAAGGTGATGCTTCTCGCATGGAATTCATGAAGAGTTTGTCAGCAATAAACTTCAACATGATAGAAAAAGAGGTGAAGGTTGCCATCAACGACCCATTTAGACATTTCTATCGAGATTTCTCTTACTATAAATTGAGAGATGGCTACAAGGTTAGGTATCTAATTAATATAATATTAGGTTTAATATATTATAATATATATTAATGCATTCGCCTATAGAGCTTTAATATAATATTATAATACAAAATATTAATATCTAAATATTATATTTTATTAAGGGGGAGGGGTCCTTTATGGCCTTCATGAAAACATAATTTTAGAGTATTCACAAGGCTTGGGGAATATGAAAAATAATCAAGAAGAAACCTATCATTTACTCCAAGGAATAATTATCACCAAAGAATTTCAGGTTTCTTTTATCATTATGTTGGGTTAGTCCCTTTTAATAATTCAGTATTTTGGTCAAAATAGATTCCATTAGAAACAAAATTTTGGATAATATATTGAATTGGATTAAGAAGGTACCAAAAGATGTCCCAAGAATGAGTTTTAAACACATTCTAAGGGGAAAAACTAAGAAGAAAATTAATGTGCCAACCAAGCCGTTGCAATTTGACTTTTGGAGAGTTGATGGTTAATGGTTAGTTAAGATAATTCTCCATCCCTTGGTAGATTAAGCATGAATCCTATGTTCAAAATACCACATAATGAAAAAAAATTATCTTCCTCCATAGCCATTGACCTTTGGTTGGAAGTTAGAGTAAAGTTGGATAAACATGAGGAAGAAATCAAAATCCTCCATCATCAGGTTGAAGAATTGAGATCTCTGGTCCACAATTTGGTCTTAATATTAAAAATTTAGTCACGTCCAATAACTCTAATGTTAAGTGTTCAAACCTAAAAGATCTAGTGGATCTTGGGAATTATGTTGTAATCAAGGATTATATTTTGAAGTAGGTTATATGAAATACAAGCCTTTGTTTGATTTTGGGGCTCTATTGGATGGTATTCACCTCCAAAGACCGAAATATGCTTAGTATTAGTTTTACTCCTCATTGGAGGATAATTGTTGCTTTAGAATTTGGGGATAATACTAAATATGGAAGAGAATTATATTATAACTCCCAATGTACAATTTTGATTCACGAACAAATTTTACAATTAATACAAATAATCCCATAACCATTTAAAAAGTAGTAATATTATATTTTAGTGATATACTATTAAAATATTATAATGTTATAACCATAATATTATAATTTATAAAAATAAAATATTCTATAGTATTCAACATGATACAATATAATATTATGTTTAATACTATATGATATTATATAATATTGAAGATTATAAGAAGAAGTAATGATTTTATAAAAGTTAAAAGGAAATTAGATTTAGAAATACATCTGTCTTAAAATTAGATTAAAAGAATTGTTGAAATTTCACTGAATTAAATGGGTAAAGGCATATTGTATGGTCCTAACTCAAGTTTAGATTATTTTGACATTAATATGTTTTTTTTATGACTGAATTAGATGCATTGATTTAATGTAGATGTTGATTTCTAATATTATTTGATTGATTGAACCCGATGAATTGATTTCAGTGTAGATGTTGATTTCCAATCCTATTTGATTGGTTGCACTTGATGCATTAATTTTAACGTAAACGTTTATTTTTAATCCTATTTGATTGTTTTCACTAGATGCATTGATTCAGCGTAGATGCTTTTTTCTAAGTTGATGTAACTAGATGAACGATGTGCATTACTTTCAAAGTAATTAGATTAATAGTGTGCATTGATTTCAGTGTATGCGCAAAGTAATTATTAATGATCTACATTAATTCTTCTGTTAAAGTAATCATTTAACCTGAATCTATATTAAATAGAAATGAACAACAAAGAGCCTACATATCTCTTAGTCATTAGTCTAGATACACCTTAAATACAAATGAACAACAAACAACAAGTTGACAGAGAAATGAATAGGAAATGACAACTAAGGATGTATTGATTTTAGTGTAGATATTAATTTGTGATATGATTTAAATACATGGATAATGTGCATTATTTTCAAAGTAATTAAATTAGTAGTGTATATTAATTTTATTATATGCACAAATTAATTATTGACGTCAGATATTGATTTATGTGTTAGAGTAATCATTAGCCTAAATCCATATTAAATAGAAATGAAAAATGGAGAGCCTAGATCCATATCAATCATCAACTTAGATCCATCATAAATATAAATGAAAAAGGAAAGAGAAAGTCAATAAAGAAAGGCATAAGAAATGGTAGTTACTAAATAGTGTCAACAACAAAGGGAGAAACAAAGAGTAGATCAAAAAAGAAAACAACAACAAATGGTAGTTGAACAACAACAACAAAACAATGAAGAAAAATTTAAATGACAAAAAACATATCAATGAGAATATAAAAAAGAATATCAACAAAGAAGGACATAAAAAATGACAACTAAATAGTGTCAAGAGTAAAAAAACAAGAGAATGCATAGTGAAGAGGAAATCGACAAAAAATGTTAGAGGAAATGACAATTAAAGAACATGAAGAATTGAGGAAATAAAAAGATGAATAACAAAGAGCATATCGAAAAACAATATTCGACCAATTCAAGCATAATACTATATGTAAAAGAAAATCCTATGAAAAAAATATGTTGAAATTATATATATATGCCCAAGCTCAAGCCGTAGCTCTCATTAATATGAATATTGCACATTGAAAATTTCGTGACATAATTTATTGATAGAACAAGTTCAAATATGTCATATGCTACAATTCACGTGTTTACTATAAATACAAGCCTAAAGTGTATGAGATGTAGAAGAGAAGGAACTCATAAAGTAATCTAAGACATTTAATATATTTTAGATGATTAGTTAATCATATGTTAGAAAAATTGTGTATGACTCCACACAACTAAAACCAACCTAGATCCATCCTAAATCTAGATCTATCAAGCACCAAGAAGGATCAAATCTCTCGAGGTACAAACCTTTCCTCAGCTTTTGCACTCAAAAATAGTTTTCCACCTTGAGAGGTTTGATCCCTCTTGACACTTAATAGATCCATAATTAAAATGAATCAAATATATGTATAGATTTATTTATTTATTTAGATAAATATCTTAATTTTTTTTTATTGATTTAATCTTAACATTCTTATTGAAATATTTAATCAAAACTTTATTTAATCTTTAAAAAAACAACAACATTGTTAAATAAAATATTTATTTAGCCAAACCTAGAGGTTTAATTATTCAAAACTTTATATTTATTTAATTTTTTATTTCGTCCTAACATATTTATTATTTAGTCATAGCTTAAATTAAATATATTTTATCTACTTAATAAAAAAGGGTTAGATAATTATTTATTTAGAAAGTCAATTGTAAATACTTATATGTTTGAATCTTTAGAAGGTATCAATATTATTTAATACAATTTTTCTGGTGATAAGATAATATCAAATTTTATTAAAATTAACATTCATTATCTAGGATGTGATGGAAACATGACTTGGTTCAACGGAGAGCGCGACGGCTAGGGTTCTGATCACAGCATCGACGGCGCAGCCTGCACAGTTCAGGATTCATTCACAGGCCTGACCCAAAACCCTGTTTCGAAACAGCGTTGCAGGGTTCTAGTGCAGTACAATGGAATCTCCCCAGGGGGGGGCGTCAGAGCCCTCCCCCAAAGCAAACACCTCGCAGCACGGACCTGAGCAGACAATTGTATTTGGGTCTGTTGATGAGGAAGTGATAAACAAAGAGAACAGGCAACAATACGGGCACAAGGAGGTAGGCGGTCAGAAGGACAAGGCCGGCATCACACAAGGTAGAAAGGAAAAACCAGAAGAAGTTTCGAAAGTCTCTTCGACTACTTGCAAGCCTATAGCTACAGAACGGCCCAGAATAGAGCTGCCGGGACATAAGATTGACAAACGAATCGAATACATGAGGGATCATGCCCTTATTGGGAAATTTATAGGGTTCTGGCCGACAGAAAAAGCCTTATATGGCTGGATTGCGGCGAAGTGGAAACCCAAAGGAGATGTTACTTTGCAGCTAGGGCCGAAAGGCTTCTTTACTGCGATTTTCTTCTGTCTTGAGGACAAATACAGAATTCTGGGAGCAGGGCCCTACTTTTTTAACTCAGCGGGTCTGTATTTGAGGGAATGGATACCAAGATTTAACCCGGATAAGGAAGATCTCACCTGGGCGCCAGTCTGGATCAGAATGTATTCACTTCCAGATGAATATTGGGACGAAGACATTCTCAAAGATATAGGAAATGGATTGGGGGAATACATCAAAGCGGCAGAAGAAACAAAAATGCGCAGATACACTTCCTACGCCCGCATCTGCGTCTTCATGCGCCTGGACAAAGCTTTGCCAGAATCGGTAAGTCTCTCTCACCGTGACGAAGAATGGATTCAACCTCTGGATTATGAGCATGTCCCTTTTCGTTGCCGAAAATGCCATGCTCTCGGGCATCTATTCAGGGACTGTCCCCTGAATGCCAAAGCCAATGCTCCTGATCCCTCAGAAACCCTGACCCAGGATGGCTTCACCAAAGCCCCTAGCCGAAAGCGAGCGCACAAAAAACCCACAAATGGGAATAAGCCCCAGCAAGACAATGCCCATGGCCCAGCTACAAAGAACAGTTTTGAAATTCTTGCTCAGACCTCGGAAGAGCAACCCCCGATCTCCAAGCCTAGCCCTGCTCCTCCTTCTTCCTCTTCCCAACCCCCTCCTATAGCCTCCCCCTCTAAACTTCAAATCCCCAATGTCATTCCAGCAAACCCCAAAGAAGGACGAAAAGAGTCGGCAGGAAAAAACAATGATATGGAAGTTGATGGAAATCTAGATCCCCTTCAAAGCTCAGAGATTAACATGGAAGGAAGCAGCCAAGTGCAACAGATGGATGAAGAACCAGAAAGCATAGATCTGAACGGTCTAGACATTCTGGAACTAGAATTAGCATGCAAAAAGAAGGCATACGACAGTATCCCAGAGATTCAGCTCAACAAACTGGAAGTGGTCATTTCAAGGGCCTATCAACAACAACAGTTAGGTATCCAGCCAGGAAGCCATTGGGACGGAAGCCTTCCCCCAAAAGACACCAAAAAGAGAGGAAGAAGAACGGATCTCCAGCGAACAATCGAGATTGGGAAAATCCTGGTGGACTCAGGCAGGTATGCTAAATTGACGAAGTACTATAAACCCTCTATTAATAGTTGAACCATGAAGCTTGTATCATGGAACCTAAGGGGGCTCAATAGCCCAGGAAAACTCAGAATGTTAAAAAACATGATTAAAATGGAAAAGCCGCAACTATGCTTTCTCCAGGAAACCAAGTGTAACAGCTCTACATTAGGCAGCATCCTCTCCAAAGCATGGCCAGGCTGTCAATCGGTGGCGGTGGATGCATCTGGCGCTTCTGGGGGGCTTGCCATTGCATGGAACACACAAGCGTTAACTCTCTCTGATTTTCACGCTTCTCATCACCTCATCCAGGCTGCCTTCCATATTCTAGGCACTAATATTCATGGAAACCTATCAAATGTATATTTCCCGCAGGATACAGGAAGCAAAATCGCTCTTCTCAACACCATAGAAGCTTTGAATAACAACAGGAGGCATCCGCTCTGGATTATTGGAGGGGATTTTAACATGATCACCAAGCTGGAGGAAAAGATTGGGGGGAGAAATAGAATGGAACAAGAGAACACCCATTTCAAGGATTTCATTCAGAACACCTCTCTCATAGACATGCCTTTTTGTAACGGCACTTTTACCTGGAGCAATCGCAGAGCAGGCAAACATCAAATTGCCTCCAAACTGGATCGTTTCCTCATATCAGATAATGCGGTTCACCTCGGAGGAGACATTTCAGCTGCTATTCTTCCACATACAGGTTCGGATCACTGGCCTATTGCCCTCCAATGGCAAAGACCAGGCGACTTTACCAGAAGACCCTTCCGCTTCGAAGAGTTCTGGCTCTCACATCCATCGTTCAAAGACTTTGTCAAAACAACTTGGACATCCTTCATTCCGTCAGAAGGCTCCAAGATGTACCAGTTCCAACAGAAGCTCAGGTATTTAAAAAATCATCTAAAGCGTTGGAACAGGGAGACCTTTGGAAACATCTTTAAGGCGCAACATGACCTAAAAAAGGAACTGACGGAACTCCAGCAAAAAATAATTACAGAGGGTCACTCTGAGGGAACTCTGGAGCAGGAGCAACGCATCCACAACCAACTGGAGGAAAGGAGGAAGCAGGAGGAAATATATTGGAAGCAAAAATCCAGGATCAGATGGCTGAAGGAAGGTGAGCGAAACACCAAATTCTTCCACCGAACCACTGTTCAACGAAGAATGCATAACAACATCCCTTTCATTCAAAAACAAGGGGGGGCAAAAGTTGAGAAGCATGAGGAAATTGAGGAGGAGTTCCTTAATCACTTCAAACATGTTCATCAAGAGCCCGAGGGAGACAGGCGACCTGCAATTGAAAGAATCACTAATAATGTGCCAAAGCTCATCACGGAGGAACATAATGAGCTTCTCCTTCGCCCTATTCTGACACAGGAGGTGGATGCGGCCATGTCCCAGCTTAAGGAAGGAAAAGCCCCTGGCCCGGACGGATTCACCACTACTTTCTTTCACACCTTCTGGGAGCTGATAAAACTGGAGGTATGGCAAATTGTAGAAGAATCAAGAGCTCTCCATTGGCTGCTTCCCTCTCTCAATTCAACCTTCATTGCCCTTATACCAAAAGAGGAGGATTCAATCACCCCTGACAAATATAGGTCGATTGCTCTTTGCAACGTTATTTACAAAGTCATATCCAAAGTTATCGCCAACAGGTTAAAGCCCCTCTTGCCACTGCTCATCTCTCAGGAACAGTCTGGGTACGTGGAAGGGAGACAGATCATGGATGGCATTCTTCTCACGCACGAGATCATACACTCCCTCAAGCAATCCAAGCAGGCAGGTATGATTCTTAAGCTGGATCTTTCTAAGGCTTTTGATAAACTCAGCTGGACTTACATTCAGCAAATGCTAACTGCCTTTGGATTCTGTTCTATGTGGATCCGCTGGATCATGAGTCTTATTACATCCACACACTTCTCCATCCTTGTGAACGGAATCCCCTCCCGCCCATTCAAACCATCCCGTGGAATCAGGCAAGGTGATCCCCTATCCCCCTTCCTCTTTGTTCTAATGGCTGAAGGTCTGGGTCATCACATTAAACATGCCCTCCACTCTCAACAGCTCAAAGGTCTTTCCATTCACAACACCCCTGCAACTTCTCATCAGCAGTTTGTTGATGACACCATGCTATTTGGCTACCCTTCTGTCGAGGAAGCCTCCTGCTTCAAAGCCCTGCTCAATGATTTCTCTGAAGCCTCTGGAACCAGCGTCAATAGCTCCAAATCGCAGATCTTCTTCTTTCACACTCCTCCAGTTGTTAAGACAGTTGTTGCTCGTATCCTGGGATTCCCCACTGCCACTCTCCCCTCTAAATACCTTGGAGCCCCCCTTACTGCTTCAGCCATAAAGCACTCCTCATGGCGAACTCTCATTGAGAAGCTCGAATCCCGTCTTAACCTTTGGACGCACAGAACTCTGAATTTGGCCAGTCGTGTAGTGCTCATAAAGTCAGTCCTTCAGGCAATGCCGCTCTATCTGTTCTCAATCCTAGCAGCGCCGAAATGGGTCCTAAAAAGAATCAGGAATCTTCAGCGTGGATTCCTATGGGGCAGTACGACAACTAATCGCAAATGGGCTCTTGTAAAATGGACCACCGTCTGCATGCCCAAAGATAAAGGGGGCATTGGGCTGAGAGACCCAGTGCATAGCAACTCCATCATGAGCGCTAAAATTTGGTGGCAATGGCTCACTAACCCAGAAAAACCTTGGGTCAAAATCTGGACGGCCAAATATGCCAATAACAGACCTCAGGAAGAGCTCATCAGGTTCACTCCCAATGACAAAGGCTCGCTAATCTGGAATGCAGCCAAACAACACTTCCAGTTAATTCAGCAACATAGTTTTTGGGAAGTAAGAGACGGCAGAACTGCTAGATTCTGGACAGATGCATGGAACCAAATGCCAAAGCTCAGCCGCATTCTTCATCCACCTCCGGAATTCAATGGGGAGGAGCAGCAGCAAGAAAAGATCCGACAGTATTGGACGCAGGAGACGGAACATGGATTCAGGAAATGGAAACAGGGTAATCAGTTAATCAACAATACAAATCATCGGATTGTTGAGGAGTTGGAGAAGGAGTTACGGAAAAGAAGCATTAGATATGACGAAGGCAGAGACATTCTTCGATGGGGGTATCAACCAAAAGGTGCCTTTACCACATCTGAGGCCTATAAAATCATATGCAACAACCCTACCCCCCCTGACCCAATCTGGAGCAAAATCTGGGGTCTCGGATCCTGGCCCAAAGTCTCATACTTCCTATGGTTGGTTGGACATCAAAGAATCCTCACATGGGACAAACTTAGGAGCAGAAACTTTCACGGTCCCTCCATTTGTTATAACTGCAATCATCATGAGGAAACTCTCCAACACCTCCTGGACTCCTGCCCCCTAGCCAATCAGCTATGGGAAAAGGTAAGCTTTAGATGTCAAAGAAGGTGCAGAATGGAGAACGACATCACCAACTCTTTAAGACACTGGCCACAGAATCCATACAAAAGTGAGCTTCTCAACTATTTATGGAACATAATCCCAGGGCTCATCCTCTGGAGCATTTGGAAGGAAAGGAACAAACGCATATTCAAAAACCAACGATCTCCGATAGAAAATATTTGGAATAGGCTTTGTGGGAATCTCAAAGAAACGCTGCTGCTCCGAACATGGACACAGGAGGATTTTCCAACTCTAAACAATGAGAAAGCCATTCTAGACAACTGGCAAATGCATCTACCTCAGGGACTACACAATAACGGCCCTACTAAAAGCAGCATCATAAACAAGGTCACCTGGACTGCTCCCCCTAAGCATTCCTATAAGCTCAATTTCGATGGTGCCTCCAAAGGCAATCCTGGAATGGCCGGTTTTGGTGGAATTCTAAGGAATCACGAAGGCACTCCCCTGCAGCTATACTTTGGGAACATTGGATGGGATACCAATAACTCAGCTGAGCTAGAAGGACTTTGGCAAGGGCTCCTTCTCGCTTGGAAACTTAACTTTCAACCCCTGGTAGTGGAAGGAGACTCCCAGATCCTTATAAATATGGCCAAGCACCTCCTAAATGGATCTCAAGCAAGGAAAATTGCCACCAGTTGGAGGCTCGAAGCAAGGCTGGAAGCCATCGAACAAGCGCTCCGCAGCAACAGGGCCATTACCTTCAATCATATAAAAAGGGAAGGCAACAAGGTCGCTGACCTCCTGGCCAACATAGGGGTGGAAAACGAGAATACCCTTCTCACAGGAAATATGAATATTATACCAAATAATGTCCAGGCACAGGAATGCGCTAGCCTGGTCCAAAGTGATGCTGCTTCCCCGGATGCGGGTGACAAGCTGGACAGGACGCGCGTTTAATGAGGGACACATGCAGGCCATGCGCTGCCTCAAGGATCAAGCATGCGAGCTGATATGTCGCTGGCCGCCAAGGAATAAAAGGATTGGAGTTCTTCAGAAGCAATTCAATGCTCTGTCCGGCTCACTGGTTCGAATGAAGCAAGCAGTAATGGCGGACGGGATTCGAGGTGGCGGTGGGGAGGTTAAAAGAGGTGGTGGGTTGGCTCTCTATGCGCCGGTTCACGCTCAGTTCATGGTGCTCGGTGTTCAGGCTCTTGCTTGGTTTATGGTTCTTCAGGCAATAGCTCTTGCTGTCAAAGCCATTTCCCTGACTGTTGGGGGCAGTCTTAAGCCTGAACGGTTATTCAATTCCGCGTTGCTCCATACCCCTGGTGTTCCTGCAAATATGGTAAGGCCTCGACAGCGATTGCTCAGCCGTCGAGGTTCTGCCCGGGGTGGGTCTTCGCGTCCTCCAGTTGATGCATCCCAACCCCATTGTTGCCATTGCCATTGTCATCGAATCTCTGAGGCCAACCCCCTTCAAACTAGCCAATTTCTGGACTCAAGCGCCCCTGATTCTGACCCGGCTCCCACGCCTGCCTTCGGTTCTGCCATTTTCAACTTTAGCAGCTCTCTGAATAAACCCCGAATCAGTGCCCATGTATCGGTTCTCTTCCTCGAAGACTCTCCGAATGGTGGCGATGTTCAATACAGTAAGGGGAAGCAACCTGGTGGCAGCTTAAAGGATGTCATGGAGAAGCCTGCGGATGCTCTAGAGAATGCATCTAATCTTCCTCAAGCTCAGGAGGTGTTGACTAGCAAAGGGGACAATGTCAACATGGACTCCTTTCCCACTATAGAGGAAATTGAGAAGTATGGATGGTGTAGGGTGAAGTATGGAGCCAGACGAATAGTCGCCCATCTGTTCGGAATCCTGACCTCCATCGCTGCTCAGATCTTGTTTTCGTCTTACTGTTTATGTTATGTTGGCTCAGAGTTTGTTTATGATATGTCTGTCCTCCCTGAGAGGGATAATGCTTAAGTTCTACTGGTGCCCCTGCGAAGGATGAATTGTTTTGGTTCGGCGCCCCTACGAGGGCTGTTTAGTTTTGGTTTGGTGCCCTTGCGAAGGCTGTTCATTTTTGGTATGGCGCCCCTGCGAGGGTTGTTTCTCTCAGATCTGGTGCCCCTGCGAGGGCTGTTCTTTTTGGTCACACCTATTCCAAAGTGCCACAATTGGCCTCTGGTTCTGTTAGCCTTAAAATGATGTAACTGTTTTTCTTGATACTGTAAATAATAGATTAGTTTTAACGAGAAAAAAAAAACATTCATTATCTAGTAAAAAACAATTAAGGTCTTTATTCATTAATTAAAATATCATTTACTAATATTTATTCAAAACTAACTCTCTTCATCGCTATCACTATTTAATATGTTGTCGTGATCTTACTTTACATCTTGTCCTGATGATGAATCACACTAGATAATTCGCGTCGATAAAAAGCTCTAGATGTAATTAATACCGAAAAATATCCTAACAATCCTAATAAGAAAAAATTATTTATAAAACTTAATTTGTGGTTATCAATAATCTTACTATCGATTTGAAAATAACTTGAGCAACCCACCATAACTAAGGTATGTTTGGTAGGATATACTTTTGGTAGGATATTTTTGTAAGTAGAGTATGAGCAATGCATGTATCACATCCAAAGTGTTTAAAACGTGGACTCACGTGTTAGTAGGAAAACTTGAATTATTTCACTTTTAAAATCATTTTTAAAACTTAGTTAAACATATATAATTTTTAACTTTTTTAAAGAATGAGGGTAATGTATTAATGATTTATTTTTAAGTTATAGTGGTTGGAGGGTAATTATGTTGATAGGTGTGTCTATTTTATAACAAAGATTTTAGAATTTTATTTCAATTATCAATATATATTGAGTCAATGGCATGGGTTTAACTTCCATAGAATATTCTAAAACATTCCTAACATAAAAGGCTGAGATTCATCTAAAAAATAGTTATGCCTTTTCTGCCCTTATAATCAAACTGATTAATTAAGAAAAAATGCCATATGAAATGACATATACCCTTTTGGACATGTACTATTAATAAGTCATGGTAATGTAACAAAGCATATTTACAAGTTAAAAATCCTCATTGTAAATTGGGAGCAATCTACATGGTTATCTTGTTTCATGTTTTATTAAAATATATATTTGTTTAACTAATATATTAATTATTTTTATAATTAATAATAATAATATTTTTAAAACGAAACTATAATTTAATTAGTACTTACTAAAAAAAATTTAATCTTAACAATATGATAAGTGTTTTGATTGACAATATGATAAGTGTTTTGATATCTATTACTGTTTTCAAACTATTTAATTTATAAGATTTTGCTAATTATATTTTATTTTTAAATAAAAATATATCTAAATTATAATTAAAATATTTAATTTAAATATAGATATAAATTATATCAAAATTTATTATTCAACCCCTACTATTATTTTTTACCTCGAGAAAATAAAAATATTTCAATTTCCATTAACTATTACCTATTTATTGTTACAATATTCACGACATTAATTCCACCCCTTAACTCAAATTCATACACAACTACCATTATATTGTCAATTTTGTGATTTTAAGTTTCAATTAATGAAATCTGAGACCTCTCATATTCTTGAACTACGAGTATTATTAATCTTAAACATTTTGATGATGGGCATATAATTTATATGTTAATCTCCGACACTCCATCCTAAGAATTATTAAGTTTAAATATCAACTTACACAAAATAGGTTTTATTAATTACAAAATATAGAGTTGTAATTAAAATTATGAAAAGTATGATTTTATTCTTTCATTATGAATATAAAATAAAATTACAAGCTTTTTTTCAATTTTCTTCATTAAAAAATTGCAATAAATATAATTAATATTTACCACAATCCCTTCAAATTAAAATATGATAAAGTTAATTAATAAGAAAGGCAAAAAAACAATTATATATTCTTGAACTCATAGAAAGGTATCCAAATGCTAAGAAAGATATAATCCACATAATTAATATAAATAGATATTTAATTAAAGATAACCTCTCTCGAGTAGAAAACTTCCATAAGTCTATTTATATGAAAGCAACATTGATACAAAAGTTAAATTTTGTTTGATAGTGAAATGCCAATTCACCTACTCTCACCCTCAGCTAATTTCTTTCTAGGTATGTATTTATTTTGAAACTCCAAAGTTACGTTTATTGTTCTTAGTAATGAGGGTAAAAATTTCAACTTACATATTTTTTTCCTTCTTTCCGAAAGAACATGCTTTCTAAATGTAATTTTTTGTGTAAATGGAGAAATCTAGGCATTTCCTTCATCCAAATGTTTTCGCTGACAAAGAATTCTAGGCATAAGTTTGACATGAGTTGCATCAATGCCTTACCTACATTGACTTTCATGTTGAGGTGCATTAATGCTAAAGCCAATGAATAAGTACTATGCATTTTGGTCTTGTTAGCTCTGCTACAGTTGCAACATCTGATTGGCAAGAAGGCAGGTTTGGCAATGCTGGTCGCACGTTCAAGAGGTTTTGCAGCAATGGGTTTCTTCTCTCCCTTCAACCCCTTAACCGCTTTATAACCTTGCCTATCCCTTTTTCATTTAATCCCCGGGCATTTTTATGTTTAACATTAATACCCCGATAGCCCTTTGTAAATTGTACTAACCTATGTTTTGATTATAATACTGTGCATCTCCATAACCCTTAGTTTTAATAGACCCCGGCCCCACCTGCGCTGTCACATCGTCTGTCATTTCAACAATAAACCCGTGCAATTATTCCGACTGCCCGATCTTCCACCCGCTCATCCAACGTCACATGCAAATCCCGCTCCGTCAACCTGCATGTTATTTAATCCCCGGGGAGGTGGTATTCCACCTGCCACGTGTCTTTATGTTATTACATCGCGCTCGCCTGTACTTAAACCGCCACAGCTCAAAGGTGGTGCGGGGAAACCGCCTCCCGCCATCGTACCCAGTTTCTCGCTTGTTAACTTGTGCCTATCTCCGCCTCCCATCAGTCGTTGGATTATTCCGCCGCGATCCAATGGCCATCGTCTGCCTATCCTTGTTTACTCCTGATAGCCTTCTCAGAGCAAATCTCCACCGTTAATCCTCTTGATCTGATGGCCCACACTCTTTCATCCTCATATGTCTTCTGATGGCCTGTGCGACCTGATCTTGGCCGTCCATCTGAATTATCTAACGGCCAGCGTTCCTCCTCGGCCCTTCATCCATTTTTGATGTATATCGCTGGGTTTTTGGCCAATTTTGGACGCGTGGAGAAGCAATTTATGGGCCAACTACCTGCATTTAATCATCAGCTACCACAGTTAAGGAACAACACAATCAATGACAAAAAGGACACCCACGAGCAGTTCAACTATGCAGCGGTTATGGAAGTTTATCTAGTCAACATTCCACCTGTTCAAGGAGTACACCAAAGTACCAGTAAATGTCATTTGTCCATTAAAACATTCAGATTGTAGCAGAAGACCCATATCAAATTGTAAATGCGGTTGGTGATTCATTAAGACACCTCTACACATAACCTAGCAGAGATATTTTGTAAATAGATCCTATATATACCAAGAAAAACGATGTAATCAGTTGGATGAGTGCTAGTGTCTTGTAAGCTTCAACTTCTGCAGACAGTAAATGCTGTGAGACCTGCAGCGTCTGGTCTTCATTTCCAACTAATACAAGCTTCTTTTGTTGTCATTTGCTCACTTTTCACTTCTTCTATGTTCCAGGCTGTGCCTTTTTTGCATTAATTCACGTGTTGTGAATGTTTAGCATCAGAGGGGCTGTCATCCCACCTCTGCATTAGAACTTAGCTGTTCATTGAAATTGCTTGCAGGTTTCTGTTGTTTAAATGCATAGAGAGTTGTCAGCATGTCTGTGTATTAGATAACAATTTTACAGACCTCCTTTCTTGTTGCAGCCGATCATCACAGGGTCCTGTGTATCTGTTGGTGCAGTCAGTCTTCTCCATCATCACATTTTGTTTAAACTATGAGTAATTGGTGGTTGAAAGCCTTGTAGTTTGGGGGTGTTCACCCATGTCTGGGGTTAATCATAGTGGGAGTGGTTATCTGGCTTGAATGTGCAGCATTTCTTTCATTCATCCATCATTTTATCCAACATTTTGTTGAGTTTGTAATGTTCCCGAGCATCACTGATATACAACCTAGGTGAGTTTCTTGGGGTGATAACATTAATTGGCACTGTTGCCGGGGAGAGGAGAATTGAAGCTCAGCTTCCCTGGGAGAATGACATAGCTTCAAGCTTTGATGATAGACAAGGTTTGAACACAAATTTTGGCTGTAATCATCTGTCTGGCGACTCCATTGGTGGAAGACCATCCCTTGGCGACTCCACATTGAAGTTCTGGCTCAGTATGTGAGGCACACTCTAAGAAATCCTTAGAAATCTCCAACTGAACCAGTGCCTGAACCTGAGAGGACTGTAAAATCGAAGAAAGCATCACAGAAAGGGGCATCAGGATCAGGTAAGCCTAAAAGATCTCATTCATCTCTGAAAGATAAATTTATATCTGAAGAATTACAATCTAAAGATTTAGAACCCAGCACTGCTAATAAGGAAATTCCTTCAGAGATTAGTTCAGCCCCTTGTATAGTTAGTTCCCCTTTGAATCTCGGTCTGAATAAAGTTTCTCATACAGTCCATAACATCCCTTTATCTCTACCATCCATCACATTACTTCCTACTCCTTCATCTGTTAGTATTCTTCCAAATATTCCAATCATGGCAGGACAACAAGCACCCACGAGGATAGAAAGAATTGTGGCTGCTAGATATGGACCTTTGGTCTTGCCTGTTCTGTTGAATCCTATGCCTGTGGGAGAATATCAGAAATATATGCTTAAATTCACCGGCACAGAGGGAGTAACAGCAGAAGAACACCTTGAAGCTTTCTACAATTATGCTGATAATTTAGATATAAGTGAAAATGATGTCTAGATGAGAGTTTTTGTCCAGAGCCTCGATGGAGAGGGTAGGAAGTGGGTTCAGAGAATCTCCCCAAAGATCAATAACAGATATTGAAGCTTTAGATGATGTATTTTTGAAACAATGGAGAGATAAAAAGGACTTAATGTATTACCATACTGAGTTTGGTAATCTGAAGAGAGAAAATGGGGAATCAATACCTGATTTTAATAAAAGATTTAATCGTTTGTATAGTAGGATACCAGCTAAGGTAAAACCTACCCCCACTACTGCCAAACTCACTTATGTCAATGATTTTGACTATGATTTCTGCCTGTTATTGAGAGAAAGGGGATGTGCTACGCTAGCAGATATGTAGGATGCAGCCCTAGAAGTAGAATCTAATATCATGGCTGCAGAGAAACTAAAGAGTCAAGTTGATAAGAGAAGGCAGAGAAATCAGGCTTCGACTTCTTCTGCATCATCTTTAGAGCCTAAATTAGACAACATGACCAAGATGATAGAGTCATTGGCTGTTGAAATTTCTAAGCTAAAGGTTGAGCAAAATTCAGGGAAAAAAAGGCAACAAAACACATTTGCTCCAAGAAATCAGAACCCATTCAGAAGAGCAAATGAGCAGTTACAGATTATGCAGAAGGGTGAAGAAGCTAAAGAAGATCAAAAAGTAAAAGCTCCCTTCCAGAATGTAGTCATGGAGGAGGAACAACTTGAAGAAGATGAGGATGAAATTCACTGCATGGAAGATAAAGCAATGCTGCATTTTTTACATTGGCTGCTTATGAAGAATCATTGCTGCAAGAACAAAATAGTCAGGAGTGGGACAGAGGAGCTATTCTGCAAACTGAGCAGCAACAGAGTTATAACCTGAGGTCGAATGCAAAAAATGTCAAAGAGAATCCTGCCCAAAGAGTTGATGTCCAAACAGAGTCATAAAATAGCAGTCAGAAAAGACCAGCAGCTGATCTAGTCATTCTCAAAGCTCCAGTTCAAGAGGTTAAAATTTCTGATAAGTTACCTTCTTCTTTCAGCTTTGAATAAGAAGTTCAGAAATTGAAAATCTCTGTGCCTTTGGTTGAGTTGGTGAAGAGTGAAGTATTTAGGAAGCCTATCCTTGAGGCCCTTGAGCTAGAAACCAAACAAACCTCCACTGACTCTGTCAATTTGCAAGATGACAAGCCTGCCATTGTGCTCAGTCCTATGGTTGAACCTGCTGATAATAATTCTCCATCTTTTTATGTCTCATTGACCATTCATGACAAAATCCTCCACAATTGCTTGCTAGACATAGGGGCCAACCACAATCTAATGCCTAAAGCTGTCATGGAAGAGTTAGGCCTTGATATCACTAGACCTTATCATGATTTATTTTCTTTTGATTCAAGGAAGGTGAAATGTCTTGGATTGATTAAAGACCTGGTCATTACCCTAACTCAGCTGCCCATGAAGAGTATGGTGATGGATATTGTGGTATCAGATGTCCCTCCTAAGTTTGGAATGTTGTTGTCGAGAGGATGGATTAAGAGACTAGGTGGGATATTACAGAATGACCTTTCTTATGCCACTTTCCCAGTATTTGGAGGAGAAAGCAGGAGGTTGTATAGAGAAGCACAGTTGGCATATATCATCAGTGATGACAAGAATCCTACCAATCATCCCATATATGCAGTGGACACTGATTTTGGAGCATGCATTCTCCAAATAGAAGAATCTCAGAAGGCCACATTGCAGATCAGGAAACCAAAAGATCAAGCCAAGCAAGAGCAAGGAAGTCAGATTTGGGAGATGTTCTTTGATGGATCATGTTCCAGGGAGACTGCAGGAGCAGGGGTGGTGCTAGTATCTCCACAACAAGAAAGCATTCAGCTGTCTTTTAAGCTGGTTTTTCAAGTCACAAACAATATAGCAGAGTATGAGGCTCTGCTGTTGGGCCTTAATGCAGCAAAAGACAGAGGAATCAAGAACATAAAGGTGTTTGGAGATGTTGATTTGATTATTCAGCAAGTAAATAAAACATTTCAGGCAAAGCACCCAAGGCTGAAAGCATACAGAGATGAGGTATGGAGAATCAGAGATTCCTTTGATTATTTCTGTATTTCATACATTCCTAGAGCCCAAAATCAGCTTGCTGATTCCCTTGCTATTTCTGCTAGTCTATTCATTCCTCCCATGCCTCCCAAACTAGTATATGAAGTCCAGATGAAACATAGACCATCCTTGCCTGATAATGTCCTGCATTGGAAATTTTTTGATGATGATGATGAGATAAATAGGTTCTTACAAGTCATTGATGAATTTTCTGAGATGCAAATTGATCAAGAGAATGAGGCCTTGTTATAAAATCCCAAGTCCCAACTTAGAAATAAAATTGGTAAAGACAGCATAGTCCAGCTTCCTAGTAACCATATTCCTAAAGGCCTAATTCCTCTTGAAAGGTTGTTTGACCAGAATGATGTCCCTTACAAGGCTACCCAAAAAGAAGATCAATCCGCAATCTGCAACCATGATATAGGAAGTCCAGGTCAACCCAAATATATACATTTGTCTACTCATTTGTTTGCTGACCAAAGTGCTGAATACTGCAATTTAATGAGGCAATTTGCTAATATGTTTCCCTGGGAGTATAGTGATATGAAAACTTATGATAAGAGTATAATTCAACATAAAATCCCACTGGAGAAATACACTGTTCCTTTCAAGCAGAAGCTGAGACCAATAAATCCCATGATTCTTCCTTTAATTGAAAAAGAAATTAAAGAATTGCTAGCTGCCAAGATCATTGTCCCTCTTAGATATTCAAAATGGGTAGCCAATCTAGTGGTGGTGAAGAAGAAGAGTGGAGAAATCAGACTGTGTGTTGATTTTCGAAATTTAAACAAATTCTCCAAGAAAGACAACTATCCTCTGCCGAAGATGGAGCATTTGCTGCAAAAGGTCTCAGGAGCTAAAGTGATTTCATTTTTGGATGGATTTTCAGGCTTTAATTAGATTGTTGTTCACCCAGATGATCAAGAAAAGACTGCATTTACCACTCCGTGGGGCATGTTTATGTATGCTAAAATGCCATTTGGATTGATGAATGTTGGAGCCACTTTTCAGAGAGCTATGGATATAGAATTTGTGGGAGAGAAGGACAAATTTGTGCTTATCTACCTTGATGATATAACTTTTTATTCCAGCAGCCATCAAAGTCATTTGCTACATTTGAAAAATGTGTTCGTGAAGTGCAGAAGGTTTGGGATTTCAGTCAATCCTAAAAAGTCTCAATTTGTTTTAGAAGAGGGCAAGCTGTTAGAACATATTGTGTCTGCTACAGGTGTTCAGATTGACCCAGAAAGAGTTAAAGCAATTCACGCATTGACTGTCCCCAGATCAAAGAAAGATATACAGTGTTTTCTGGGCAAATAAATTTTGTAAGGAGGTTTATTCCAAATTTTGCAGAATTGGTAAAACACGTAACCTCCATGTTGAAAAAAGGAGCAGAGGTAAAATGGACTGAAACAACAAGAAAATCATTTGATTCCATCAAGAAGGCTATTATGGAAGCTCCCACATTAATAAGTCTAGATTACAACAAGGAGTTTCATATATTTTCTTTTGCCTATGAAGACACCATTGCAGTTGTTTTGTTGCAACAAGATGAAGAAGGTTCAAAGCATCCGATAGCATTTTTCAGCAAGAATTTGAGGGATGTTGAACTGAGGTATGATATTATAGAGAAACAGGCATATGCTCTTATTAAATCCTTAAAGGCTTTCAGAGTTTATATCTTGCATTAAAAAATAATTACATATGTGCCCTTTGCTACAATTAAAGATGTCCTAACACAACCTGATGCTGATGGAAGAAGGGAAAAATGGATTGCTAAAATGATAGAATTTAACATAGAGTTGAAGCCCACCAAGCTGATCAGAGGTTAGGGTCTTGCCAAGCTATTAGCCGAAGAAAATTGCAGGTCTTTGCACATTGATTTCCTATGCATGATAGCAAAAAATGGTCAAGTAGGAGAAAAGGAAAATGCAGCTGAAATAGAGAGAAAACAATCAATGGCCGAGAACCTAGCTTCATGTAATTGGTATGCTGCAATAATTAATTTCTTGCAGAAGCTAGAGATCCCTTCAAGATTTACTCAAAGCCAAGCTAGAACTTTGAAACTTAGAGTAGCAAAATATTGCATTATGGAAAATCTGCTCTACTGGAGGGATCCATATGGAATATTTTTAAGGTGTCTGGACAAAGAGCAATCAAAGGAAAATGGTACTATTGGCCCACTTGGTTTTCTGATGTATTTGTTTTTGTTAAATCTTGTGACAGATGCCAAAGATTTGAAGGAAAGCAACAGCTAAAATCCTTGCCCTTAAAACCAATAATTGCCAAAGGACCTTTTTAGTAGTGGGGCTTGGATTTTATTGGAGAAATCAATCCGCATTCCAGTTGTCAACACAAATGGATATTAGTTGCCACTAATTATTTTACTAAGTGGATTGAAGCATTGCCTACAAGGAAGGCTGATCATAATGTGGTCATAAAGTTTTTGATAGAAAATATCTTCAGTAGATTTGGTTGTCCACAGAAGTTAATCGCAGACAATGCAGCAGCCTTCAGGGCAAAAGAATTGGTGGAAATGTGTGATTCAATGGGCATTAAATTTGTTCATTCCACCTCATATTATCCATAGGGAAATGGTCTAGCAGAATCCTCCAACAAGTGTCTAATAAGAATAATTAAAAAGTTGTTAGACAATAAAAGGAATTGGGATTCAAAGCTCAAGTATGCACTGTGGGCTGACATAGTGACCATCAAGAAATCCACTGGCAGTTCTCCATTCAAGCTGGTGTATGGCACAGAGGCAGTATTTCTGATTCAACTTACCATCCATGTGAAAAGATTCCTTCAAGAAGAGCAGGATGAGGAAGAAGAATACATGGCAAGGAGAATCACTGATTTGATAGAATTACATCAGATCAGAGAACAGCTGGTGGAAAAAGATGTAGCACATCAGAGAAGCATCAAGGAAGCATTTGACAAGAAGGCAAAAGGAAATAATTTTTAGATTGGTGATTTAGTGTTGAAATGGGATGTATTGAAGGAAAAGAAAGGAAATCATGGGAAATTTGATGCTTTGTGGATAGGGCCTTTCATCATTTCACAGGTTCAAGGGAACAACACTTTCATATTGAAAAGTATGGGGGGAGAAGAAATTTTTGATGGCCCAGTTAATGGGCGTTTTCTCAAAATTTATGTGGTTTAAGGTCTTTTGGCCTTAAAAATTGTAAATATTTTGTTTTATCAGTTGAAGTGTAGGATCAGTCAGACTCCATGCCCAATGGAACACTAGGAATTTTGCTTGAAAAAGCATTGGTCTACAAGTTCTTGAGACCTCGTAGGGAGGATCTCATCCCCAGAAGGAGCCAGTGTTAGCTCTGCTACAGTTGCAACATCTGATTTGCAAGAAGGCAGGTTTGGCAGTGCTGGTCACACATTCAAGAGGTTTTGCAGCAATGGGTTTCTTCTCTCCCTTCAACCCCTTAACCCCTTAACCCATTCGTAACACCGCCTATCCCTTTTTCATTTAATCCCTGGGCATTTTTATGTTTAACATTAATACCCCGATAGCCCTTTGTAAATTGTATTAACCTATGTTTTGATTATAATACCGCGCATCTCCGTAACCCTTAGTTTTAATAGACCCCGGGCCCCACTTGCCTTGTCACATCGTCTGTCATTTCAATAATAAACCCGTGCAACTATTCCGACCGCCAGATCTTCCACCCGCTCATCCAACGTCACACGCAAATCCCGCTCCGTCAACCTGCGTGTTATTTAATCCCCGAGGAGGTGGTATTCCACCTGCCACACGTCTTTATGTTATTACATCGAACTCGCTTGTACGTAAACTGCCGTAGCTCAAAGGTGGTGCGGGGAAACCACCTCCCGCCACTGTACCTGGCTTCTCGCCTGTTAACTTGTGCCTATATCCGCCTCCCGTCAGCCGTTGGATTATTCCGCCGCGATCCAATGACCATCGTCTGCCTATCCTTGTTTACTCCCGATAGCCTTCTCAGAGCAAATCTCCACCGTTAATCCTCTTGATCCGATGGCCCACACTCTTTCATCCTCATATGTCTTCCGATGGCCTGTGTGACCCGATCTTGTTCGTCCATCTGAATTGTCTAATGGCCAATGTTACTCCTCGGCCCTTTATCCATTTTTGATGTATATTGCTAGGTTTTTGGCCAATTTTGGACACGTGGAGAAGCAAGTTATGGGCCAGCTACCTGCATTTAATCATTAGCTACCATAGTTAAGGAACAGCACAGTCAAGGACAAAAAGGACACCCTCGAGCAGTTCAACTATGCAGCAGTTATGGAAGTTTATCCAGTCAACGTTCCACCTATTCAAGGAGTACACCAAAGTACTAGTAAATGTCATTTGTCCATTAAAACATTCAGATTGTAGCAGAAGACCCATATCAAATTGTAAATGTGGTTGGTGATTCATTAAGACACCTCCATGCATAACCTAGCAGAGATATTTTGTAAATAGATCCTATATATACCAAGAAAAATGCTGTAATCAGTTGGATGAGTGTTAGATGAGTGCTAGTGCATTGTAAGCTTCAACTTCTGGAGACTGTAAATACTGTGAGACCTGCAGCGTCTGGTCTTCATTTCCAACTAATACAAGCTTCTTTTGCTGTCATTTGCTCACTTTTCACTTCTTCTATGTTCCAGGATTTGCCTGTTTTGCATTAATTCATGTGCTGTGAATGTTTAGCATCAAAGGGGCTGTCATCCCACCTCCGTGTTAGAACTTAGCTATTCATTGAAATTGCTTGCAGGTTTCTGTTGTTTCAATGCAAAGAGAGCTGTCATCTTGTCTGTGTATTAGATAACAGTTTTACAGAACTCCTTTCTGGTTGCAGCCGGTTATCACAGGGTCCTGTGTATCTGCTGGTGCAGTCAGTCTTCTCCATCATCACATTTTGTTTAAACTGTAAGTAATTGGTGGTTGGAAGCCTTGTATTTTGGGGGTGTTCACCCATGTCTGGGGTTAATCATAGTGGGAGTGGTTATCTGGCTTGAATGTGCAACATTTCTTTCATTCATCCATCATTTTATCCAACATTTTGTTGAGTTTGTAATGTTCCCAAGCATCACTGATATACAACCTAGGTGAGTTTCTTGGGGTGATAACAGGTCTAAATCAATGAATCGCTACTACTAGGCATCCCGCTTATAATGTTGTTCTCATATATGTTGTAGTAAAGTATCATCTTTATCTAACCAAAAAAATGTATGAATCTTCTAGTGTTGTTGGATGACACAAATTCATACTTGTGATGTTGGAGATCCATGAGTTGGTGTAGCATTCGTTTTTAACACCATGGCTAGTGAATTCCAACATCATTTATTCTTGAAAATGCATGGGTATGATTTTTTGAGTGTTTAAGTGTGTTTAAATATTCCTCAAATGTTCACTATCTATTTCTATTGGTGCTAATGTTTTATCTTTTTTTGGTGATGTAAATTTAGGGATTATGACGGTTTTTGTGATTTGAACAAAATCCATTGTTCTAAGAGAGAGAGAATTGCATTGTACATAGTGTATGGTAAGTTGACTGCAATGCTTATCATGTATGGTTAGCCCTGTAGCACATATGGATTTGGAAAGAGTCAATGCTCTTAGCTAATACTAATACTATTGGTTAGAGTGTTCATCTTGATATTGCTCAATTTTAAGTGCAATGGCTAAAAAGTAAGTATGTTGTTGTCATTTATTTACTTTTGATATGAATGATTATTTGTAATGATTTAAAAAGTTATGACTTAATTTGTATGTTGGAGTACATGGGTACAAAATTCTATAATATTGTTTTTTTATAAATTAATTCTCTTTTCTAAAATGGGTGAGGTTGAAGCTTATTGGCACTTTTCCATCTTGTTATATAACTTTTATTTTTTTTCCAAGATGACATGAATAATTCTAGCAAATTGGTTACATAAAAGGAAACAAAAGAAGAATATCATTAGAGAAAATTTTACATAAAAGTGCCCATAAAAAATTAATGTGCAAAATATGTAAACCAATCAAAATCCTTTACATTTAAAAAGAGGTACATGTAAATATTTTGGAGGAAAAATAAATTTAAAAAAAAAAAAAAAAAACAACAACAACAACAACAACAACTTTTTTTTAATTGTATTTTTGGCTTATTTCCTTATACGTTTACTCTTCAACATGTTTTTTTAATCTATCTTCAATTTTCATCAAGGTGGGTCTTCTCATAAGTATGCATAATGGGTACTCATTAGATGTGGAATTTAATTCCACATTCAACGAGTGTCTACACTTGAAATTTGAGTAAACCTATAAGGAGATAAGACAAAAATATAATAAAAAGAAAGTAGTTTTCTTCTTTTCCCTCCAAAATTCATAACTATTTTTTATTATTATTTTAACTATTATTTTATTATTTTTCCTTAGGTTGCCACTTTTAGGTTGAAATTTCCTCTAATGGATAATTTTTGGAGAGTGTTACATATGGTATTCAAATTAGGATGTATTAGGCATAAGATAATAATGTCTTAGATGCATTGAATCAAGAGAATCACCAGTATAGTGTAATGGCACACGAGGCTTTGAAGCACCTCCATAGTGACTAGAAGAGTAACCAACCAAATGAAAATATGACTGATATTGATGGTATGAATCTAAGGCAAGATTTAACTCAATTGTAAAACATTGGTACAAACAGGTGCCATGTTCAAGGGTGTCACAATTGATGATTGCCACTTCTTGATACAAATATCAATGATTTCTCCTCATCGCCCTTTTATTTTTTCATATCTCCTTCAGGATAACAAGCATGAAAGAAAATACAAGTAAGCTTGATAGTGTATTTGTCATTTAGTTTTATTGAACCCAAAAAAGAGTTAAAAGTGCACTTGATAGGGTGTCCTTTTCATTGATTTTAAGGAGATTGAAAAAAGGTAAAAGGATGCTCGATATGGTATTCTTCTCATACTTTAAGTAAGCAAGAAAAACATATAAGAATTTTTCACTGTTTAACTAGCATGAGAAGAATGGAAGGAAGCTTGTCGTAGATAAATGAATGGCATAATGGCATGCATCTAATTTCATGTTGATGGAACTAACCTAAGAAAAATGAATGAAAAGAGTCTAGCAAAGGAAACCCACTCATTACAATAGTCCCCCTAAAATTATAAGGTTACAAAATAGAGATGAAACTCATATAAATTGCTAGAGCTCAAGTGTGATTACAATGGTAGTACATGGGATCAAGAAAACAATAGTGTAGTAGTAGGTACTAAGACATTACTAGAAATATATATATGCAACTGTAAAGGAACATAAAAAATTTTGGGAACCTCCTCCAAATATTGGTACAATCAAGATGAAGAGAGAAGAATGCAGATCAAATTCATGTCATGGAATGTTTATAGGAGGATTCTTGTGCAACAAAATGTCTTAGCATGGGAACCAAAATGACAATTAGTTACTACTCTATGGGATTCATGAAGGATAGGCACTACTACATAAGTTATGATATGCTTCACAGAAAGGCTAATGTCACAACTTGGTGGAATCAAAGTTGATGCACAATGATGCTAACAAATATGGTTAATAAAGTGATGTAAAATTGCAGGGAAGAGACTATCCTTATATGCTATTTCAAAACATATGCCTTCAGTTTAGTGGACGTTTCCATACAAATGCTAACCCATAATGTAAACATCATGCAAAAAGACTAGACCCATGGTTAAAGTGCATAGTGAAATATCATAAAAGTAATAAAGAAGCATGGATTTGATTTCATGAAATTTATTTAACTCTAAAAAATTTCATTTTATATTACAAGAGATTCCATCAAGGCAATTTCCTTTTGTCTGCACCATATACGAACAAGATGATGTTTTATTTTATTTTATATATTTTAATTATTCAACTTTCACGTACTATTTAAAATGATGTGATTTGAAATCCGCGTATTTTGTACATGCATTCATGTATTAATGTTCAATTATTGTGACAACTTCCAACATAACTAGAGATGTAACATATGAAACATCATGAGGACCAAAGGGATATTATTTATATATGAAATTCAAGCACCAAATAAGATAAGTGCTAAATTGAATCAGCCCACATGCAAAAATAAAAAAACACTCACATCACGGAATGAACACAAAATGCATAAAATACAAAGCATGAAA
Source organism: Pinus tabuliformis (assembly GCA_031772625.1). NCBI lineage: Eukaryota > Viridiplantae > Streptophyta > Pinopsida > Pinales > Pinaceae > Pinus > Pinus tabuliformis. The sequence goes on along the minus strand of CM062809.1, from coordinate 481,913,607 downwards.
TAGTTTGATAGATTACACAATATAAAGCCCACTATGAGGACTAGGTCATGGATTTTTATTGACATGTATAAAACCGTAAATAATTGATGAAAGCATATGGAACACCATGCCAAGGTGATGCCACATAAGAAGTCAATGAAAGTAGGAGAAATAGTTTGGTTATAATTGAACATAGAAACACTACAAGGTCCTAGTAAGAAGATCAAGGATCCACGTTATGGATCTTTTCATATTTTAAAAAAGGTGGGAGATAATTCCTATAGAATCAATATATCCCCATACATGTGGACTTCCTTAGTAGTGAATGTGGATAATTTGTAACTTTATGAGCCTTCCATGTTGTATCAAGAGGATGACTAGGTCGTACCTACCATAGAAGATCTAGCACTAGATGCTCAAGTTGGAAAAAGGCACAACTTTATAGAAGAAGTATAGAATTACAAGACAAGGGTAACATGATATTGGAAGATTAATTTAAAGGACATCGACAAGGAAAAGTAAAATTTTTCTCTAGGGACAAGTTAGAATCTAAAAATTTCCTCATCACATTTAATAAATATTTTAGGGACCATAGGCCTCCCTAAATTGAGAGGTATGATCCAAATTGTAATTATATAATTTTTCTCTTGGTACATCTTAGGTGGAAAAATTGTATGAATTAGCATCTACAACACATTTTAGTGCTAGATGCCAGTTTGGAAAATTGGGGTTCGAAACCTTCCAAAGCCATTTTGAGGCATCAAATGATGTTTTTAGGTCCTGTAGTCTTTAGAAGTTATTCAAACACACTTGACACTTATATCCAAACCAAGACCTCTCTAATGGTGCAAAAATCAACTCAATCAAAGTTTGTAAGTGAAAGTTATGTCAATGGTAGTCTATAAGCATAGTTGAAAGTAACATTTACATACCCAAACTAGAAGAACTATTGAGGTGGAGTAAGAATATTTGCATGTTGATGATAATAGTATACAACAATGAGTTACTCATTCTTATAGACTTTTAATGGACCAGCGAATGAAAACAATTGCATAGGTCAAATTTAAAGCACAACATAAATCTCCAATGATGATTTCTGCTATTGGTGTTCTCTTTTATTAACAAATAGAATATTAATTACAACAAAAAGCAAATAGTAGTTTATTTTTAAAGTAAAATAGCCTAAAATTTCCTAGAGGGAAAAGTGGCTCCTATATAATTCTATAAATTTTAATCTATAATCTTTTATGTAATTACCATTTCTTTTCTCTATTGGCATGTGGAAATTTAGGGTCTATATTTCCTTATAAATGATCTATTTTCAATAATTAAGGATACCTTCAAAAATATTGATTATTTGTGGGTAAGATGCCTCTTGAGTTGAAGGCCATTGCGAGAAGATTGTATGGGAAGGTTATTACCAAGTTAGGAACATTGAGGGTTGGTTGGAAAATATTTACTACAGTATTGGAGTTAAGCAAGGATGTTCATTTTCTCCTACACACTTTGGTATATACATTTACAAGTTGGAAAATTATTTAGAAGAAGCTAGTTGCGTTGATCCAACTCCCACTAGTATAGTCATCATTCTTCCTTTTTATGTTGATTAAATATCGTTCTTATGGCAAGGAGTCATAGTGATCTTTACAAGCAACTAATCAACATATCGTTCTTATGGCAATGAGTCATTGTGATCTTTACAAGCAACTAAGTATCCTAAAGTATTTCTTCTCCAATATCAGTACGACTGTTAATACTAACAAAATTAAGGTTGTGATAATTAAATTCAATAAGATCGCCTATGATACCTTTGTATATGACAAAAACGGCTTGAAGGAAGCTCCTTCATACAAATATCTCATTATCAATATTCACTACAACAAAACCAGCGATTAGCGTCCCTTTTTACTTCTTTTTTTGCATCTAGAGCCCATTTTTTGTGCTATTTGCATCCATTTATCAAATATGGTGCAAAACTTGACACAAAATTTGCATCAAGTTTTGCACCAAATCTTACACCAAGTTTAGCACCAGGTATTGCAATAGGTTTTGCACCACGTTTTGCACCAAATTTTATGCCAAGTTTTGTGTCATCCTTTACACCAGGTTTTGTTCCAGGTTTTGCATCAAGTTTGGCACCTAATTTTGTTTGACATACTTTTGCATCCTCATTTGCATCCACTTTTTGCACCTACACTTGCATCAACTTTTGCATCGACTTTTGCATCCTTTTTTAAATCATTCTTTGCATCCATTTTTTCATCCATTTGTGCATCCCTTTTGTGCCAAGTTTTACATCGTGTTTTGTGTCTAGTTTTGCATAAAATTTTGCATCTACTTTTGTTGCATCCACTTTTCCCTCTTGTTTGGCATCCATATTTACATCCTCTTTTGCATCTATTATTGTACCCACTATTGCATCTAATATTTTTGTGCCACAATTAGCGCCTAGTTTGGCACCTCCTTTTGCACCCACTGTTGATTATAATTTTGCATCCACGTTTGCATCCTCATTTGCGTCTAGGTTTTCATCAACTACTACATCTATTTTTGCATCCCTTTTTGTATCCAATTTTGGACCGGGATTTGCATCGGGTTTTGTGTCTCGTTTTGCATCTACTTTTGCATCGACTTCTATTGCATCCACTTTTGCACACAATTTTGCATCCACTGTTGCACCAATTTTAAATTTCACTTTTTGCATCCCTTTTTACATCTTCATTTGCATCATACTTTGATTCTTTTTTTGCATCTATCATTACATCCACTTTTGTTATGCCACAATTTGCACCATGTTTTGCACTCACTGTTGTATCCACGTTTGCTTCCAATTTTGCATCCATGTTCACATCCTCTTTTGCATCAAATATTGCATCTATTTTTGCATCCACTTTTATGTCAGGTTTATGCATTGGGTTTTGCATCTCGTTTTGTATCTACTTTTGCATCTACTTACATTATATCCATTTTTTGCATCCAATTTTGTTTTGCTTGTTGCATCAATGTTTGATTCCACTTTTACATCCATTTTTGCATCTTATTTTGCATATTTTTTGTCTATTGTTACATCCACTTTTGTTGCACCATATCTTGCGCCTACCATTGCAACCACATTTGCTTCCACGTTTGCATCCCCTATTGCATCCACTTTTGTTTCATCCATTTTTGCATATACTTTTGTTTCCGTTGTTGCATCCACATTTGTTTCACCACAATTTGTGCCAAGTTTTACACCTACCATTGGACCCATGTTTGCTTCCACTTTTGCCTTCATGTTTGCATCCAAGTTTGCATTGACAACTGCATCTACTTTTGCATCCACTTTTGTGTTAGGTTTTTCATGTTGTTGTGCATCTACTTATGTTGTATCCACTTTTCATCCAATTTTACTTCTATTGTTGCCCCCATTTCTATGTTCGCTTTTGCATCCCTTTTCCAACACTCATCATATTTTCTGCATTGATGATATTCCTTATGGCATTGACAATTATGAACAATTGATGACAATCTCAATAATATTGACAATGATGAAAATGAAGATGATGGCGATGACATGAATTGTGATTATGATGATAAAGACGATAGTGGTTACAATGACAATGATGATGATGGCAATGATTATGATGATGACGATGCTAATGACGTTGGCGAATCTTCCCAATTTTAGATGTTGTCATTATCATAATCATAAGCATTATCTTTGGTGTCATGATCATCATTTTCATCTAGGTCATCATCAAAAACAATAATGGCATGAATGATGATGATGCATGATTACAACAATGTCGATAGAAATTACATTAATGATGATGATGGGGATGATAAAAATGACAATGACGATGATAATGGTGGTGATGATGATGATCATCGATCATCTGTCAAAAATAGAGTTGTTATTTCTCTTACGTATATCAATGTGTCCTAAACAACCCTTTTCTAGCACTGATCACATTTTTTGGGTTGATGATATTTCTTACAACATCTACAATTATGAACAATTTCAAACAATGTCCATAATGATGATGATGATGGCATGAATGGTGATTATGATGATAATGTAATGATGGCAATAACAATGACAAGGATGATGGTGATGATGATGACAATGATTATGATAATGAGAATGACCTTACAATCTTATGGATTCGTGAACAATTACTAGTTTCAATACCATCTTCTGGATAAGTATTACTATCATACTTTTTAAATTTTCTGTCTCTCTTGAGGTATCTTACTATAATGGTGTTGTCAACACTAGAAAGATATCTTGTTGTAATGGTGGTTCTAATGTTAGCACTAGCAAAGTTTAGTAGGGAGGATGCTACTACAAGAGGAATTCCTTCTAAGTGACTATGGCATTCAAAATGAGGCTTTATGGGCTGCTTGTTAACACATGTTCTCATGCTCATATAAAATTAATGTGAAAAGTTGCTTTAATTGGTTCCCATGCATAATTGATATTGATAATGGGGTGGTATAAAATTGTAATGGGCATATCCGTTAGTTAGTTATGATGGGTCAACAACATTGAAACCATCCAAGTGACATTTCACCTTGGAACAATCGTCGCTCGTGCGAAAACACGAAGTTTATGTAAATGAAAGTTGTGATTGTAGTGGAATTAAAACCATCGAGAAATATCAAAGAAGACGCTGCCTACCAGTTTTGAAAGACACCCAAGGCATTGAACAACTATTTGCGTTAGGATGTAGTGATGGAATCGAAGGAAATTTGGCAGCCCTAAGTTTCCATTACTATTGCCAATCACACATTCAATAGTAACCATAAAAGGTAGCCACATATAAACAGAACCTCGAGGTGTTGACAGTCAAAATCTATTGTAATAGCTTTGACGTATATATAGTTTTGTGTTTAGATGAGAATGAAGTGGGCTTCATCCAGGGTTCGGCTCAATCCTCGTCCATTCCATGCAGTGGTGTTTAATTCGCCAAGCAAGAGAATATTACGTGAGTGTTCAGAGTTAAATCAACAGAAATCAAGGACGTGCGATTGTCAAATTATTGCTCCTCCCCTATGATTGAGCGCTTGATGCGATGGTCATTATCCTTGGGTGATACTTTTATTCCCCATTTTCTATTGAAAAAGTAGCGTTTTTCTGTTCGATTATGATAGGATTGGATGAACGCCGGTTTGGGTGGATGTAGACCCATGTTTTTTTGTGGTGATCTTCAAATGTCTTGAGGATAAGAAAAAAATCCTTGACCAAGGTCCATGGTTTTGGGGATGAGTTGGTCTTCTAGTGAAGCCATGGTTTCCCAACTTCAATCCTCTCACTATGTTGCCGATGACTACTCTAGTATGGGTAAGATTCCCAGTTTTCCCATTCACTTTACCCATCTAGATCTCTTAGAAAAAGTGGGCAATTTCTTAACACAGGGTTCAAAATTATTACAACAATATACTCATTAATCACTAAATATGTCATTTATAGGAATTGCAGTTAGGTGGGGAGGATAACACTCCTATCCATTTTTAAAGCTACACCCAATTAATAAGTTCTCCATGTGCCACAATAAATGCAATTTTTATGACTATAGTGACACATCCCTCGAGATTTCCTTCCACACCAACACTTTTATCCATGAACTAAAGAGTGACTATTTCATTATTATATTATACATACATGTTAATATAAGCATTAAAATTTGTATTCCTTTGTAAAAAATGCTAGTCCAAGAGATACATTTGATCACCTTGTCTTGTATCCAATATCCAATGTTGACCCCTATATCCTTAGATCTAGAGTGAAGGTTTCATTTCTAATGTTGTGTTTGAGCTTAAATTCTAATTAAATATTTGGGTTAGCCAAGGTCATTACTTAACTTAATGGCTTTGCAATATACAATGTATCATATTTTTTTTAAGTTCAATTAGTGAGATATGTCTGGGGGATTGAACTTTCGATCACTTGGATACACAAGGGCTTGCCAACGTGCTTTTTTCCAATTGTGCTACTACCCTAAGAAAATATACAATGTATCATATTAACATCCACTTAAACCAAATTGACTTTTGGGACACATGTCTCTTTGATGATGAAGGGAATCCAATTATGTGATGTCAAACACATTCCCTCACAAACACTCACAAAGACCCTACACTTTTTAGGGTTCGAGCCTAGGTTGTCTGTTATGAAACCAACTCACAAAAAGATAGAAAAGAAAGATCAACAACTTAGAAATCAGCCTCTTCGAGGGGGAAACCTCCTTTACATTACACAAAAGAACAATTATTGGATGATACAAATGACAAAGCCTCATTTCTATATATAGGAGTCTAAGGGGTCACAATATAATCAAAGTCAACATAACAATAATAATATAAGGGCACAAAAATAACAATAGTGGGCTTCTATGGGGCACAATAATAACAATATGGGGACAATAAGGGCACAACAATAACAGTAAGGGCCACAATGACACTAGTAATGGGGGAATCACTAGTGTTATAGGGACCTAACATTGTCTATATGGAAACACTGTATAGTTTTGAATTTATTTATTGTAGATTTGTACATAGATGGATATTCCTTTCTTTGCATTTATCTTTTAGACTTCTTGCTTTCACCAATTGATTTAGAGCTTATGGAGTCTCAAGTAGCACCAATCCACTTGCTTCTATTGGATTGAATAACATGATTTCTCTTTTGAAATCCATAATATCTCATTCACATGCTTCCTATTTCTCCCATAAGACTTTAGCACAGACTCCATGATCATGTTTGTGTCCCTCTTAATAACGCACTCCTTGGAAGGGGCCATAAAATTTTTTATTAGGACTAAACTTGGATGTCTCTTCTTTCTTGCCCTTTGATTCTTCATTCAATCATACCACCCATCAACTTGTTATTTTTCCATTTTTCTTATAATGACCTTTGTTGTTGGGAAGGTGCCTTTCAAGTATTTTGTCTTTGCATATAGATACACATAAAGTATCATTATTTTAATCTAATGGACGTGGTTGTTAAAATCACCAATATTTAATTAAATATGCATTGTTATACCTTTGCTCAAGTCAACTTCAATTCAAATTCTAACACATGTGTGTATACCCTTCCTTGCTTAGTTTGTATATTGTTGTAAGTCCCCAATATATTTATGTTGGCTTTTGAAAGATCATCTCATCCCAAAATAAGTAGGGGGGATTCAATATTCAAATCCGGCAGAGTGGGGTTGAAGAAATGGATATTGAAGATGGATTCAATTATAGAAACTATCTTTTGAAAAAAGGTTAGTTTTGCCCCAAAAAGAAAGTCCCTCCTTTGAGACCTTGCCACAACTTCCATAGTTGTGAAATTTTACAATAATAGAACCTCTAGAGTAGAGGTTTACCATATGGTCGTCGATGACATCAGTACAACAGGTCAAAATATGTTGTTAAGGAACAAGTTGTACATAATGAGGAAATCAAAGGATTAGGATGTGGCATCCTTCCTCATGACAATCTCTCAACTAAGAGGCCATCTGTAAGGACTTGGGGAACCAATCATTGATTCTGAAGTAGTTTCTAGCCCGAGTTAAGAAGTTGAAGAAGGGAAAGTTTGGCAAGGCCAAGAAGAAAGACATATCCAAAGCGCAATGTTTTGGATGTAACGAATTTGGACACTCTACGAGGGACTTTCCAAACTAGCATAACAATAAGATAAAGGAAAGGAATGAAGCTCATGTGGCCGAAGCAATGGGAGAACCTGAGAAGAAGGCAAAGAAGGAAGAAGTGAAGGATCTTTATTACTAAAGAAGGTTCACTGACTGTCCGGCTCTCTGTGAAGTTTAATATTTATTTTAGGATAATATGTTTTGTTTAACATCTTAGAAAGAAGCATATGATAGTAGCATGTATAGAATTTACATGATTAAGTTTCTTTGTAGAGATCATCTAGACAGATGGATAGATAAACCATTTTGCATATTGACCATCCAAGCATTATCTAACATTATATTAGAAGATATCATCCTGCTTAGTTGAATCATCATGATTCAGGAAAGACCATCGTTTTTTGAAAGTCTTTGGAAAAATCATCATGGCAAGGTTAAGTAGACATTCCATGTAATGTGGAACCAATACTAGTAAAGGGATTAAAGAATGCAATGGTTGGGATGTAGGCTCTTTGCGAGATATATGAATATCTAAATGATTGGATGAAAGCATAGGAATGCATGTTGGATCTAAAACTCTAGATAAGATTCTTGTGTATAGAATCTTGTGAAAGAAAGTTGGTCATAAAATATGCTTATGTATATGGATATATGATGCTTGAAAGGAATATGATTTGGCTTACTTAAGGATGTGTAAATAATTTAAGACTTTCTCTAAAATATATGTATAACGATGATTAACATCTAGTCTAGTCCCTAGAAGAAAAATTGTAACTTGGTAATAAAGTTCGATCCTTCGGCACTTTGATGCATGAAGGAAGATTCATATGGAGATGGATCATGAGGATGTTGATGGAATGAGAAGGTCATCATAACGAGGAAAGTCTAATTTTCATTATTGTTGGTTATTTGGTTAACATATTATTTTTCTACCTGGAAGAATGTCGCAGGAATATATGATGGCAGTTGAGGCAAGTGCAATTGTATGGATGAAGAATATTGAGGGAAGCTCAATATTTGGTACTAGAAAGCTGTAAGTTCAAGAAATGTTAATTTGGAAAGGGATGGTAGAAGTATGATAAGATAACCTGAAGGTTAAAGAATATCACATTTATAAGGAAGCCATGATCAAGCTTCAAGTTTGGGAAAGCTCAATGCAATGCCTTCATGTTGAATATGAAAGTGATAAGCAAGAAAGGTACCCTGAAACTTGTCACAAGATTGAAGAGAGAAGGTGGCTCCATGATATCTTGAAAGAAAGAAAGCTCGATGATGTAGAGGAAAGAGGGAGCCAGAAAACTATGAAGAACTGGTAGCTAATACTCTTATGAAGGCAAATTGTAAGGCTTGTGATGATGACTTCTCAAATAAAAGGGAAGTCTAGATCTCCTCTATTTTTTAAAGGGGGTTATTCTCAAGATTAAAGGAGAATAGGGATGTTGTCTTTGGTTGAGAGGGAGTGATGTGGGACATCACTTGTACATTATCCTCTTCAAGTGATGAAGAGAGAATGGAAGAGAATTGGATAAGAATTTGCGGTTTCCTTGATGATATTACATTCAAGAAAGGAAAGGGACCAACACTGTTTGAGGATGTGATAAGTATCCAAGTGAAGAGTGGTCAAAGAGGACTGATATTCTTTGAGGACTCAAGATTCGAGATCCAAGATAAGAATAGTCCTAATAGGACATATCTTATAGACATCCAGATGGGGTATGTGCCTTGTAGAGGTAGTGCGGTATCACACATAAAGCCTCCCAACATAATGCTCTTGATTAAAGAAGAGATTGTCTAGTTAGGCCTAAGAGACAATGCTGGTCATGATGATGATGCTTACAATATGGCTTATCAATCCGACTCTTTTTGTGATAACTCTTCAATTTGAGATATGATGTTGTACTGAGTGTACAATTATGAATACCTCCCTAGTTAAGAGGGATTATTGAAAATGTAACTAGTTTCAGTCTTCATAATTGTTGTACTCATTTCAATATGTATCCTATGTAATAAACAAGAAAAGAAAAGAAAATATATTATTATTAAAGCATGGGTTTCATGCTCATTATTGATTGTGTTTTAGGTAAAGCATGTTCTTCATGATTATAGGGTTTGTTAGGTCTTAGGATTTACTGTCTCGAGTCAAAGGAGTCAACATCATGTTTATAAGACCCTTATGGGCAAAAATATATTTGTAAAAATAATTATTTTTGAGTTTAGAAAATCCTGGAAGCTCCTAAAGTACAAGTCGACCCTGGGAAAATCAAGTCGGCCTAAAGGAGAGAATTCGACCCCTTGAGAAGGATATAAAAGGAAGCAATTCAACCTCATTTGGAAAAACTCACTCAACAAGTTCAATCTACAAGAAAGAGTTCGATCTATAGCTGGGAAGAGCAGGAAAGAAGAGTGAAGGCCAAGAAAGCACAAGAAGGACATAAATATTTTGTTTTGGGCTCTATCTCTCTCACACGTGTGAAATTCTAGGGTTTCTGGGCTGCAGGAAGAAGTGAAGTTACAGGTCTGAGTTGTAGGAAGATGAAGTGCAACATCTTGTAACTAGAAGGAAGGATACTTGATCTAGAACTCATAAGGAGTTGTCTTGCTATTAGGAAGGTCCCAAGAGGAGGCTGCTCTAGGGTTTCCTTGGAAGCTTTAAGGTCGAAATTGCAGGGTCGAAGTTGCAAGTTGGGTAGCAGTATTGAAGCTGGCAGGTCAAAGTTGCAGTGTCTAACATTTTGGTGTAGAATCAAGGAAGGATTTAAGGAAGGGATGACTTGGTACTAGGAGAAGGATTGGTCTAGCGTTTGGGTCTTTGTATATCATTTGAAGCATATTTTAAGAAGAAAGCCAATATATGTGTCTATTGTTGTTATTATTGTTCTTGACATTGTTTGATGAATAGATCTAACTAAAGAACACAAAGAAGATAAATAAGATTCACAAGCAAATATCAAGTTAAAGGAAAATAAGTACAATAAGCTGCCATTATCGATTTTCTAACAATTTCATCCTGGACTTCTCGTGGGAAGGCGGGGGGGAGTAGTTGCATTGAAGAGGTAAACAACAATTAGGGCTTGCAACTGAGCACAGGGTTTGCCAAAAGGGCCTTAACCATCAGAGCCACGTCTCGACCACATCCATTGTTGAGGCACGGTGATAATGAGGCGAGTGAACCTAATTGGTGAAGTCTCGAAAGACAAAAGGATTTTAGGGGATTGAAAACCAAAGTGAGGCCAATGGACAATGTACAAAATGAAGGATTTTAGGGATAAAGGTGGAAGGTAAACCAAAGGCTAAAGGAGTTGCAAAGGAATGGTAAAACCAAGACACAATGTGAGGAAGATTGTCGTAGGCAGGAGGAGGACAAGGCTACCTCACCCCTAGATAACACGTTGAACCTTCCCCAAAGAATCCTAAACCAAGCAAACCAAAGTAATATAAATGTAGCTGACCCAGTGGAAAAAATTAAGAGCAAAGACAATACTAGTATACTTGTTGGAGTTGAGCTCCCATAAACCTAGAAGAGTTTAAGTGCAGGTACTCCCACCATTGGGTATGCGGACCACATGCAACCTTGCCAATACTTGGAAAATGTAGATAGTCTAGCTCATGAAATGGAGTGAAGGATGGAAGGCCAAACCAACATGGAAGAACAACTTGGACCTTCCACGTTGCTTAAGGAACTACTATAGAAGCCGCAGAGGAAATATCCCATAGATAACCCGACAACACGACATTGACACCAAATATCATCAATTTGACCCCAACAATTGTAGGAAATTGAGGAAGTTTCAAAGATTTCCAAATTAAAACAGTGCATTATCATTAAATGTGGGCGACACTATCCCTCTCTTTAATGTTTGGGGTGACAACGGAATAACAAATCCGCTCAGTAACCTAACACACATCTCAACACCCCATCAAATTTTTATTTATTTTTATATAATTTATTATTATATTTAAATTTTTAATCCCCTATCCTTATCACTAATGTAAGTAATTCATAAGAGAGTATCAATAATCATATTAATCCATAAGAGATAAGATATCCCTGCAAGAACTTAAGATTACCGCCTCGCTTGCCCGGATGGTCACATAAAGAGTGGCCCTGTCCCCACAAACCAAAAAACTCCTCAAAAACAACATAATTTCCCCACCCCACACTAACGTCTTTCAAGGGAAATGGCAAAAGTTGAAAAGATACTTAAGGCGGTGCAAATATTTTGAAATAAAGAGAAGAGTATCCCCACCTTCGAATGCCTATAATACTAGATCAGTGAGTGCTGCGATCCGATGTAGTGTAGGGTTTAGTGGTTCTGCATGAGGGTTCAGGAAGATTCAAGGGGTTTATCTCGGGATTTAAGCCTCCGACCGGATCAGTAGAGAGACTGTAAAATTGAGGTGCAATGGCTGTGTCTTCTTCACCTTCGACAGATTTCTCTTTCGAAGCCCAAGAATTAAGTTCGCTGTTATTGAATGCTTCCTCATCATCGTCTGATATTTTGAATTCATGCCGGGTCGTGGAATCCTTCATCGATAGGCACAGCTGGGATCAGACCAGGCATTTTTACATAACATGCTTCCCCGTTCTACTCCGCAAGATCTTCGGCTTCGAGGAGGTCTTACAGCCGTCCGGCATTGGCGGATGGATCGCGCAGACCTCTGAGCATTCCGCGAATGCGGTCGTAAATCTTCTCTCGCCATCTGGAGCTTTGTTTTCGTCAATCTTTGCCGCAGACGAGGAAAATGTGGTTCGCTATGTGTTTCCATCCGAGCGCCTTCCGGCGTGGATTCGTCACATGCTTCAGTCGGAGAGGGGTTTGTATATCTTATCTGAAGTCTGCCCTGCTTTATTTAAAGACCGATTGAAGGAGGACGGCCATGGAGGAGGATTCAGGTGCAGTTGAATGCATTTGAGTATTTTATGTTTTGGTTTGCTTATTACGATGTATGCAAAGATAATCATATTATGCATCGTTCGGATTCGGATGAAATGAAATTGGGGTTTAAGAAGGCTTCCCGGTCTCGTTTCGAGAAATGGGCGTCTTCTCTGCATAGTTTGCACGGTAGCCATGACAATGGAAGGCCTGTGAAGTTCAATTCTAGCCCTTATTTGCATCTTCTGAATTTGTATCTACACAAATTTGTTCCTGTATCTGATTTTTGTGCTCCCAGTGTGTCTGTACATCATTTTTTCGAGGAGAATCCATCGATATTTTCTCGCGCCGAGTTTGTTGTTCATACCTTTGTACAATTTTGGTTAGTGAATGACGATTTTTCGCCCTTACCTTCACGGGTTTGCCAGTCTTTTGGTATTTTGTTACCTGTTAATAATCGATATCTTAGGTATGGTCTACCCAGTGTAGAAATCACAGAGGCTGTGAAAATACTGGTCAATTATGTAAGCAGTACTTTGTGTTGTCCTCAAGAAGAGTTGAATTCTGGATGGAGAGCTGCATCACAAATGGATACCTTGAGATTGAGGTCATTTTCCTTGCCACGGAGTAGTTTGGTTGTGCCTGCTACATGGTCCCTTCTGTTACAGAGGCCTTTGTACAGGTTTATATTACGAGCTTTCAGTTATTGGCCAGTAGGTGCTTGTCTGAAGAAGGCTACACACATTATTGATCTATGGTTGGATTATTTACAGCCTTGGAATATTGGTGAAGAAGGCAAAATGATGCCCGCTCTCGAAGAGGATCATTATTTGGAGGCAGAGAATAAGATGCTTAGGGATAGGGATCAACGATTGTCTCCACTTTCAGGTAGCTTGCTTCAAAAGCAAAAGACTGGTACTGATTCTGTGGGATCATTAGTAAAAAGAAGCACGAAAGAAAGTTGTTATGGATATAATGATCATTGGCAAAACTATGTTCTAGCTAATTATCCTTTTTATAGCTCTCTTGTTGTTCAGTTTCTTGTATTTGCCCACAAGTTCGTGCACATCAATACCAAGGCAGTTCTTCAGATGACTCACAAGGTGCATTGCTCTTTCCTTTATTCTATTATGTCTTATTGATAATAGCAAGGAATAGATGAATAAACTTTGACACTTCAAGCAAGACCCCATGTTTATTTAAAGCAAGATCCAATGGTGGATTAAAGGTACTTATTTCAAGGTAGGATCAACAATTAGGATTATTATACCTAGGTTTTGTATCTAGAAAATTTAGACATGAGGAATTTACTTTTGGAAGTGTGAAAATCAATTAGTTGGAACTTCCTCTTGCATGGGAATAATCACATAGCAAGAAAGGAGAAAAAGTGTTGTCCAGATCCGAATGTAGATTGCTGCCTTTTAAATATTGAATTTGCCTTGCTGTCAGTGCTATATTAACAGAAAAAATCAACATTAACAACAAATGATCCATTCCTGATAGATTAAGTTATGAGCAGTCTTCATGCATGTAAATGTAGGCTTGAATTTGATATAATTGTTTATTAGTTTAACAGACAAAAAATGTCCTTGGTTTAATTTATAGGCGTTTAAACTATCTTTCTTATTTTGCACTCAAATGCTTTGTATGTGAAAGTTACGTCGTGTTATTGAAACTTAATTTGGTTGTTAATTCAACAAACAAATAATTGTCTGTGGTTTAAATTAGAGACATTTAGATTAGCGTCTATTTTTTGGATCTCAAATGCTTTGTGTCTGAAAAATACCTATCCAACTTATTATTTTATGTTGACAAATTCATTGTAGTTTAAATAGTTGTAGACAAGATTTCCAATCAAATAGCTAAGCACACCATCTATTTACAGTCTTTTGTGGAGGGTCATTTCCATAAATTATCATGTCTATTGCTCGAGAAACAATGGGTAAATTCAGCCTGATGTCATTGCACTGAAGTTACTTCTATTTGATAATTCAGCGAGCAATTTATATGCTTCATGTTTTGGACGAGTTCTGCAAAGAAGGATTGAGTTTTGCATTTTACATCTGATAGGTACTTCGCTAACTTTGTATAATGGGCATAGATATTGAATGGATATGGACAAACTTGTGATCCCAACCGAAACCTGGTTTGACTATGCAATTTTGAAGAAAATGTTTTTTGGTATATTCTTATGCACTGTCAAGGGTTCTCAACACAAATTGGGAGTGATCATGTTTGCTGTCTTTATAGTATAATTGGGCTAGGAGGCTCATTTTACAGCCCAGTGTGAACGTGATGTGTAAGTATGTCCGTGCTCAACTTGGACTCTAGAGTTGACATGTGTCCCTCTTAAAATAAAAATAAAATATTCTCTAAATAGAAAAGTAATGTTGGCTATAATAAAAAAGAAAAAAAGAATATGCTATACATGTTTAATTAGTTATCCATTTGACCTATAATATAATTTCATGTAAAGTAATTAGAAGTAAAAAAAATTATGCGAGTAAGATGTTTAAACCTTATACTTTTCAAAAAATAAGTTAACACTTTATATAAATAAATTACTTGAAGATCTATATTAATAACTTGTGTGAATATCAACTTATGTGAATCCGTGCTTAAGATGGATCCATGCTGGTAAATCATAATGCTTTTCTGACCAAAAAATGTCCTGAATGTGTGTAGTAAGACTTGAAGATCTATATCAATAACTTATGTGACTATCAACTTATGTGAATCCGTGCTTAAGATGGATCCATGCTGGTAAATCATAATGATTTTCTGACCAAAAAATGTCCTGAATGTGTGTAGTAACTCTGTTGCTTTCAAAGAAAATTGAAGTCCTAAGTTTCTCAAATCTTTCCCTATAACTGTCTGGATAATGTTGGTATGCCCATAGTCGGCATTCGTAATCCATTCTCAAGTCACATAAGAAGTGAGTGCAACTCAATGTTACTTAGGTGGATCATGGTTGGGTGGGCAGTGGTCTTGCCTGAAACCTTGCGTTTCCTGCCAAGTTTGATGATTGTTTTTTAATGTCTTATTGAAAATGTTCCTGGATTTCAATATTTCACTGTTTTAGCTTGATCTTCTAACAAGTTCACTTCTTTGATAACGGTAGCAGTTGGTGGTTATTATTTCTAATTTGTTTCTTTTATCCAGATAGAAACAATACTTGAAATCCAATTTACATTCGTGCATTTTCGTTGTATATTCATGATCACTTTAATTTTCAACAGGTTTGGTATTTGGCTGAGATTTATGTCAGTTTATACTGGAGTTCATAGTACATGTATAATTTTGTTTGTTAATGTATTTTCTGACAAGTATATCAAATGGGATTCAAAAGGGTGGACTGTGGTTATTCACAGTTGAATTTCCATGCGTATTTCATTGTATCATTAGAACTGAGAGATGTAATGGCAATAACATCTTTTTCTGAACGTGTCCTTTGCAGTGTTACCTCTATTTTTTGCTTTTCCAGAAAACCGGTTTTATAATTTGTTAAAGTCTGTTGTATTCTAATGTAATATTTTGTTTTCATCTGTAGGTATTAAGTGTTTTGGTATCTTCAAAAGAGCTACTGTGTCTTATTCGAAGCATAGATTCGACATACAATGATGTGAAGTCGGGAAGTGCGCCATGCTGTTTTGACAGTTTGCATAAGGTTGTGCCTGCCATCCGAGAGCAGCTACAGGTCTTCCCTCTATGACCTATACAGTGTTCTGACGTAGGCTACCTTATCCAATGCACCATTTTTAAAAAGGTTTTGTTTGGAAAATGCCTCATTATATTAAGATGTTTCTTTGTGACTACTACAGGACTGGGAGGGTGATTTATCAAATTTTGAGAAAGGCAGTGAAATTACTCACTCTCCTTCGCAAAAAGAAACACTGATGTTGCAACTTTTCAGCACCAGTGATAGTGGAGGCCATCAAATGCTAAAGGTAAGTTTTGTGAATAGTTTCTCTTTATCTCTTTCTTTTTGCAAGACTCATTTGGTTGATGGATAGGTTTATAATTTATTCTGCCTGTACATCAAAATTGGAACCTTACAAAGATAAATCCTTACAAACATTAATTCAACAAAAAATTTATTTATGCCATTATAAGGAGGTAACTGCATCAGTAATTGTTTATATTAATTTTCCCAGAGAAAGATGTTCCCTTAACTTGCCCACATATTAACTGTTCCAAGTGAGGAAGTTGGTACATTGTCAGAGTGATGGAATCCCCCTTTCTCCCTCCTTTCCCTGTATTTTTTTTTCTGGGTGAGGAATGGAATTGACTTCTAGTTGATATACCAGCTGGTAACTGGACAGAACTACTTGGGAATAGATCCTGTAACCTCCCTGGGTATTATGCCTTCTGTAGAAAGGGTTGGGCAAACTGAGCTATACTATTGTGCTAAGTGTTCATTACATATGTACAAACATGAAATCAATCACTATCTTTATTGGGATTTTCTATAACTAAAATGGAAATGAATTCTATAAATCTTCCATACAAAAGGTTAGAATGACTTTAAAGCTCAGGTAGCTGGACATTATTTTATTCAAGAGGAGAGCTGTGTTGGAGTAGATTATTCCTCAATTTTTTGACCACACTGCAGAGCTCATCTTCAGGGTATAATTGAAGTTTGATTAAATTTGGGCTTGATAAGAACATATTTTTGAAGTTTGATTAAATTTGGGCTTGATAATAACATACTTTTAAAAAATTGATTTCTGATTAATCTTAGCTGGATAATAACCTAGTTGTGATTTAATTTTGCTAGTTGGAAAATAATCTGCCATGGTCTGGATCTTCAACTTGTCCTGACGATGAACCACACTTGTTGGTTTGGAACGCGTCGACAAATGATTTATGATGTGATTTATGCCGAAAAATTTTCTCAATAATTGAGTTTCTAAACTTTATAGATGATTTTTATTTTTTATTTTTGGGAGGGGGTGGGGAGGTAATTTAAAGGCCTTTTATTAACTGTTGATGATCACATATGATCCAACCTTCTGTATGCCTCTAGTCTGCCACTAGGGAAACCGGACCATTGGCAATACAGGAGGTCTGTTGTCCAAAAATATACATTTTAAAAAAATATACTGAGTTCTAAAAAAGCCTACAGTGCCTTGGCTTAACAGCCACAAAATATAACACATAATCCTACTATAATAGTAAAGATAGAAAACATAAATTTTCATGAGGAGACTAGGAGGTGGAAACCTCTACATCTATGGGTGCTTGATCACCTGGACTGTCTAGATGAGTTGGGCCTTTGCCATGCAGTAAGACTGCTTTTATCCTTGTCAAATGCTTGTCCATGGCTTTAAATTCCAACTGCATCATGTTCATCATCATCAGAATTTTGTTTTTAGTGTCATTTTTGGAAAGGAGTACCCTTCCCTGCAGCTGTCTAGTTGTAATGGGACTGGTACATCTACTCTTGATAGATGACCTTTCAGCAATGAAGCAGTGATACCTCTCAAATTTCCATTGCCATTTTCCCACCCTCAAATGCTAGTTCCAACTCACACGGCAATTGATGAGCTTTCGGGGTTATGTATGCCCTGAGGAGGCCCTGCTGCAGATAGAATCCACCTCAGAAGTGCGTGCCCCGGCCAACTGAGGGGTAAGGACTTGACGAGAGGAAGAAAATAAAGAGACCTGAGTAGGAGCTGATCCCAAGAGGAGGGTAGCCCAAGATGGTCTGGTCCCTCTCTCACACCACACCTCGACAAAGCCTCACACCACCATAAACAAAACCAGATAAACCATAAAGCAGCAAGGAATAACAGAGGATGCCGTGGATTCAGCATAATCAGATAGAAATTGCCATTCATGAATAACATTTACCATCATGAAACAACACAATGTGCCTTTGCAAAGCTTCCCAAATCTGAACTGAGACCTTGCAAAGATTGCTTTTCTCATGCGAGGAGTTTGGTGGAGAGTAAAAGCATCATCTGAGATAATGAAGGGACGTACAACTGTGTACACATTCTCATGAAGTGGTGTGGTGGGCACATCTACCTTGCTGGGGTTAGATGAAGTTAATTTGATGTAAAGCATCAAAGAGGAAACATGACATCAATGACTAGTTAAATGTGTTGTTTAGAAATTAGACAAGGTTAGAGAAGGTTATATTGAAATTTCACATTGGGTTGGCCTATACTTCTACCCCTTTTTTGGTTTCTTCTCTTTTTTCAGCTTTTATTTGTTTACGCAGAGGAGAATTTGCATGTTTGCAAAATGATGCTTTCAGAAACATCTTCATCCATCTGACAAATCTATAATTTCTCCATAAGTATACAAAAATGGTGAGGAGTGCAGAGTTCCTAAACTACTGGTCTATCTGATCTTCTGCTGTTAAAACTTAAAGTTAGCTCTAAGAGTCTAAACAAAACAATTTGATAGTTAATTTTGTATGAATTGAAACTTCTGTGTCTACCTTAGATAAAATTTTACTTTGAAGCACATCGTTGTAGATTATACAACCTTTAGGCATACATATTTTCTTGATTATCTCTTCTATTTTTTGCCTCACACCAGATACTTCTAATTGATTTATTCCAAAGTGTGTTTCCATCAATAGTATCAATAGATTTTCGTATAGGGGACCTTGCTAAAAAGATCTTGCATTCTGTCCCTCGTACCTTATTTAAGAAATGCCACCCATTTCCAATGGAGTAGAGGCCACTTGTTTTCATTTTTATCTCTCCAAAGGATGTTTCTAATGATGCTCTCTAGATATTGTATAATTGTAGCAGGGGCCATTAGAATGTTGCTTTGATAGAGGGATATCTGATAAGATTGGCCAGTGTCCAGTCTCTTGCCGTATGTTTCAAACTTGACAGGTAAATAGGATAGGCCAATGGGATTGCTAACTTCATCAGTGTTGATGAGGTAGGGATGTAAAGATTGCCCTATCTCTTCTATTTAAGAAAAGCCCCATCTCTTGTCCGTCATGCCCATGGGGGAAGTTCAGTTTAGGTTTCAGCTTATTGTATAATACCAGTGTCCAGTCACTTGCCTTATGCTTCAAACTTGACAGATAAATAGGATGGGCCAATGGGATTGCTAACTTCGTCAGTGTTGATATAAGGTAGAGGCGTGAAGGTTGCCCCTGATAGAGGATATTACAAGTAGAGGAAGGTTCTCAACATGGCATTACTAAGTGATTGCATCCATCTAGAATTTGAAGAATTATATATTTTTGCTTGTCTCTGCATTAGATATGTCTACTAAATGCTTCCAATTAATGGGGCATTGATTTGAGCATTCAATATATTTTTATTCTTTATCAAAGTATTCTTTTGTTGTATTTGTATTTTTCAATTTATGCCTTACGGCGTTTCCTTTGCAACATCTGGTGCAAATGCTAGTATATCTTACCTCATTTTATGGTTAACATTGTATAACAAAAACATGCGTTGTGTTATGTAATTAATACTAACATGTAATATTGATTTTTTTTGTCAGAATGCTATAGGTAATGATTGCCAAGACGATGATCCAAATTATGTTCAACATATATCAGGAGATGATGAGGATGAGGATGAGGATGATGGTGGTGAAGGAGGAGATGATGATGATAGTTGCGGTGTTGGTGATGATGTGGATCAGAGTAATGAGGATGGTCAAGATGATCATGAGGATGATCTTGGTGGTGGTAGCTAGGCATGCACATGCATTGTTTTTTATGAAGAAATTATTGTGTAGAATGACATTGTTATGTTTAGATGGGTGTTGTGAATTTACCCTATATCAATGAGACATTTTGATTTTGTAATCATACGATGAGTTTGATTTATGTATGTTGTTAATTTATCGTAGAATAACGATATTCATGAAATATTTTGATTTGTTAATCATATTTGAATTTTACTTGTTTTGATTAAAAATAATACTGATTTTATTAGTATTATGTTGCTATTTTATACATGTTTTGAAAATTGTTAATGACACATTGTTATTTTTTTGGATGGATGTTGTCAATTTCTCTTAAATTTCTTTACAAATGATTTTGAATTGTGATATCTGCTTTAATGATATTTAGAAACTATCATATATTTCACTATGAATCTATAAAGGGGGTCATATATGTAAAGAAAAATATACTCTATATAAGAAGTCAAATGCGGATGTAACCATGGATGCAAAATTGAAATTAAAATTGGATGTTAAACTAGGAATTAATACAAAATGCAAACAATTGACATACAAAGTGTTTTAAATTAGAAGTGAAAAATTGTGCAATAGTTGACACAAAGAAGGGAACAAAACATGGCATACAAAAGGATATCAAATTGGGCAATAACAAGGACACATAAATGGGCACCAAATTAGATGCAAAAAAAGACAACAACTAGATGTAAAATAAGATGCAAAGTTGAGCGTTAAAAAGAAGCAAAAAACGTTACAAATTAATATGCCAAATGATGATGCAAATAATGGTGTAAATTTGGGATGCAAACTTGGGTGCAAAAAAAGGAAAAAAAAAAGATGTAAGAAAGACATAAAACAAGATGCAAAATGGGGCTGAAAAAAGGTGAAACCAAGGATGCCATATTGGATGTAAAAAATGATTCCTAATCACATGAAAATTTAGGCTCGAACTCAGACACAAAATTATATGCAAATGTGGACACAAAATGAGGCAAAAAAAGATGCAAATTTGGATGGTGAAAACGATGTAAAACTAGACACCAAAAAAATGCAAAATTGGATGAAAAAGTCGGTGTAAATAATGGTGCAACATTGGACACAAGTAGACACAAAAAATGGTGCAAAAAGGGGCATAAAATAGCTTAAAATTGGATGCAAAACTTGGTGCAAAAACAAATACAAAAGTAGACGTAAAAAATGGCTCTAAATTGAATGTACCATTAGACACAAAATAAGATGCAAAGGTGGACACAACACATGACTCAACATAAGATGCAAATATAAATGCAAATTTGGATGCTCAAAATGATGTAACATTAGATGCAAGAGATGGTGTTAAAAATGATGCAAAATTGGATGAAACAAATGACGCAAAATATGGTGCAAAATGAGATGGGAAAAATGGAGACAAATCAAACGTAAATGTGGATGTAAAAAATGGTCCAAAAAAAGATGCAAAAATGGGCACAAAAATGGATGCAAAATTTGGTGCTAAATCAAATTCAACACATGGTGCAAAGATAGGCACCAAAGCTGGTGCAAAAATAGAAGCAAAAACTAGTGTAAGACTAGATACAAAACCTGGCGTAAGACTAGATGCAAAAACTGACACAAAATGGATGCATAAAAAGACGTTAAATTGGATTCAAAATACAGTGTAAACTTGATGCAAATGATGGTGCAAAAATGGAAGCAAAGAATGACACAAAATAGGAAGCAAAAGAGAATGAAAAATAGATGCAAAAAATGACACAAAACTAGAAGCAAAACCTGTCATAAAATAAGATGCAAATCTTGGTTCAAAATTTGACGCAAAAAATGATGCATAGTTTGGTGTAAAAAATGATGCAAAATCTAGCGTGAAAAAGGATGCAAAATCAGGTGCAAAAAAGGACGCTTTAAAAATTGTACAATAGAGCCAGATTTAGCGCCAGGTTGCTCATCACAATTACAAAAAAAATGCACTAAAATCTGGCGCTAAATCTGGCGCAAATCGCTGGTTTTGTTGTAGTGATTCATCACAAGCTAAACTAGAACCAGCCTAAATCCATCTTAAATCTGGATCTACCAAGTGCCAAGAGGGATCAAGTCTCTTTTCACTCTAAAAGAGGTTTGCATTTGATCCCTCTCAGCACTTGGTAGATCCAGAGCTAAGATGGATCTAGGCTAGTTTAATTATTAATAATTGATAATTATTATTATTAGTTTTGTTTATTTTATTTTATTTTTATGTAATGACCTCGTTAAAATGCTTTAAATAATGATTATAAGTATTAAATTTATTTTTATATTTTATTTATTTTTTAATTACATTTATTTTTATTTTTATTGTTATGTAATTTGACCTAGTCAAAATGTTTACATTACATAACATAACATAACATCGCATC
The DNA here is from genome assembly GCA_031772625.1 of Pinus tabuliformis. Taxonomy (NCBI): domain Eukaryota; kingdom Viridiplantae; phylum Streptophyta; class Pinopsida; order Pinales; family Pinaceae; genus Pinus; species Pinus tabuliformis. The sequence continues at coordinate 481,891,083 of CM062809.1, read as the reverse complement.
ACATTACAAAACATAACCTTACAACAACTCTTTCATATTGGGCTAGAGAGAGCCTCTTGGCGCAATCACAACATTAAGATAATGGTAAAGGAATGGTGGAAAGTTTATTATGGGCTTAAAAACAATTGTGAATAAACTAATCTTCAGATATAGAATAAGAAAAAATCCTCTTTAACATTATCATTACTCCTATTATTTTATATAGGTTTGAAATTTTGGGATGTAGTATCTCTAAAGAGTCATTGAGAAAGATATACTAGATCGAAAAGAGTTCTATTGCCTATTATCTCAAAAATTAAAGTAAATACACCAAGTATACTTCATTCTCATTGAAACAAGCCTTGCCCCCATAGAGAGCACAACTAGGACTAGAAACCTAATGTATAAGTACAAGTTTAGCAACATGGAATATGATAGGATTCATAAAATTGCTTCAAGCTCCATCCAAAACCACCTACGACTCAATCAAAGATGGCATAAGGATGCCCAAAATTTGTTAAACTATTGGGGAATAAAACAAGAGATCATTTTGCAAAATAAGGACAATATTAAACATATTATTACATCAAAATTTAATGAGAAATTGTGGTGTGATGAAAAGTTTGTGGGAAAAAAAGGGTTAAGATATTATAAAGAGGTGATAAACCCTAATCTAGAAGATTTGACGAGTGAAAAGAAAAATATAAATATTGTTAAAATAAGAACTAATTCTCATGAGCTTCTTACTCAAATTCGGATTTGATCAACTCTCAAACCGCTTTGGGATGAGCGAGTTTGTCACTTTTGTGTCACTAAAAGGGTTGAAGATGAAAAAAAAATTAGAATCTCTTGTGTACACTAAGATTACATCCAATCTTCAAAAGATTTGTCGCATGACCAACCTTCCTAACCTTTTAGCTCAATAAAACTATGATGATCATGAAAAACTTCTCTTAATTCTTTTTAAACACAATTTTTTTTATAAAGAATTCCAAATAATTCATTTCCCTTTTTAGTATAATAAACCAATTTGGTATCAATAGACCTTGGTCAACATCATCCTAAAGATTTATAAATAATTTATTTTACCAACTTTTTAACCTTATAAACATATTATATTTAACCAACATATCTTCATTTTAAAAATGAAACATACATTCTAATCTCACTACAATTTATTCCATATTTAAAATACAAAAATTATCCAATCATTGTTGAATACTCTTTCAATACCATGTTTACGATTCCATTAACTTCCCAATTCCCCAATTGAAACCAATTCCCCTGAATATAGATTGTTAAACTATGGGCAAACTATAAAATATAATCTTAATTTGTTTTTTATGGATCTTAATTAGAGAAATTATATATATATATATATATATATATATATATATATATATATATATATATATATATATATATATATATATATATATATGATGATGATGATGATTAACATCCGCTGAGACCAAATAATGGTCTATCAGACCTAAAGAAACAAATTATCTATTTTGATTTAAGATTTTATTCCTATGCTCAAAAAGCTTGGAGAGAAGCCTCCCAAGCTCACTATAATTTTGACATTGTAAATATATATATATATATATATATATATATATATATATATATATTGTTGGTTTAGCGCTCCATTTGGGATGTGTTATGAAAATAGTTGCAACATAGAAAATCCAGTAGAAAGAATTGCTCCTATGTCTAAATATACACAATTTTTACATAAAATATTCATGTGACACCTAATTTGGGATGTTATTCACAAAACCCATGTCGTAGAATCTTCATATTCATCTCTATTGCTCCAAAAATCACAGTTAAAGTTAGCTACTCATTTATTCCTTAAATGTAGATAATGAGATAAAGGTTTGTGGAATCAACCTGGTTACAAATTAAATAACATCGATTCATGTCAGTGTCACCAACAATAAAACCTATTTTCTAGAATTTACATTGGAGTTGCATAGATATGCCAACCATGGAGTTTCATTACAGGAACTGCATAGGAGAGCAAAATTGTCACTAGTAAAACAAATCATAATCCCTTTTAATTAATTAAAAATAAATTAAATTAATGATAATTAACCACTTTAACATTTGTAATCTTGTCATGGTATATTCATGAGTAAATATGTTAAAAATGGTAATGAGTAAGTGAAGAAATGAGGTAAAATGATAAAAAAATAAGTGTTTTAAATGGTGAAAAGGATGAAAAAATGTTGACTTAACAATATCTTTTCAATTCTTTCCTAAGAATTTATGATTCCTTGTAACCTTTGCTTAAATATCCTATTCCTTTTCATAAAGTGGCCATAACCATAATTTTGAGAAGAGCATGCAGATAAAAATGGAAGATGTCTTTAATTCAAGGATTTTAGTTATCATGGAGGCAGTATTAAGTTCTTTAGATAGTAGAAATGTGTGGTTAAATTTATGAATAATTTTTCTAGCCTCCACCTGCATTTCACTAAGTTTTAGGCCATGTTTAACCATACAGTTTGAGTGGGCCTAATTGATGCAGGAGCATCTGACCACCCTTAATCAAAAGTCAAAGTCAAATTTGTGGAGAGAGACATGGACAATCATGTAAACCGGGAGCAAATTTATGTTAAAAACGAGCTAATTTGATGGAATTGATAAGTCTCGAGAAGACTTAATTTAATGTAATTATCTACCATGTATGTGTGTATAGAGATTTAGGAGTTTGTTTGAACGATTTTAGGAGAAGATCATGGATCTCGAATGGTCCACGATTCTATAGTTATTTCTATATATTATGAACTTGCATGTTTTGATAGAGGGAATATACAGAGACAGATATAGAGCATAGACAGAGAGTAAGAATGCAATGTAGTCTAAGCAGAAATTGTGTCTAAGGCTGAAATGCCTTAGTTTGTAATCAAATTATGTATATAATAGAAATACATGTGTTATGTGGATTTTCGTGTATATGTGTATGTATGACCTATAGTTCAGATGTATGTGTTGGAAGAGGTAAATTTCATGTGACATGTTATTGATTGATCATCGATCACTGTAAGGATCGATGGTGATCCAATGTTAACAAGTTAACTTTTATGAGTATGAACAGAGTATGTAGAGTTAATGTGTGTTTGATGTAGATTCCATCATAAGTGAACAAGCGTAGAGGGAATCGTCGGATCGTTTAGATCGACGGATATGAATGGCGGAGGAATAGACTGCGGGGGATAGGAGTGTATGAATGTTTTGATCGTGGCTGAAGGCCCATGCTAAATCCTAGCTGTCGATCTCATTTCAAGCTTTTAGGTCCCAGTCAACGACGGGGTTAGGCCTGTTAGCAACCCGTGCGCTAGTGGAAGACCCGTAGGTCATAGATCTGTTGACCTCGTATATCCAATGGATATCAGGTCATAAAGAGATCAGACTTTAACTTCAAAGTCAAACCCGAACATTTATAGATTAAGGATATATAATCCTTATCGGCTCCATAAGGTTGGGTAAACATTGTGCAAGATTCTCGTGCGATATCACTGCTGACTATTGGATCAAGTGGGCTTTGATCAACGACGAAGATTGAAGCTGATAGGACTTGGGCCTGAGCGGACCCAGGAAGTTTATGGATGTGGGTTTAAATATATTTGGAGTCTGGTCTTATGCATTCAAGTGGACTAGTGTTTGCTGGCGGATTACGTGTTAAAGTGTTGTTGGGTGATTAGTCGGATTTTGTTTAAAACCCACCAATGTAAACACTTTCGATCAGTATAGGTGGGCCATAACCCACAGGTTCACGTAAGGTTATTATGAAAGTAAGGGAAATTGCCTTTAGGCGGTTTTTCCGGCGTCAAAGTGGTATTAGAGCAAGGAAAGGTTGCCTGAAAGAAAGAAGATTTTGCAAAAGAAGGAGGTACCGTTATGTTGAAGACTGGAGAGTTTATGATATTTGTACTGTCGATAGCGGCAACATAAGGTGAGAAAACTTGCAGCAGCATTGAGCATGAAATGCTCATATGGTTCCACAGAAGAGAGAACCAGGGAGATGCCAAAAGACTAAGCTTGAGGAGAGAGGCTTGGTGAGGCATCATGGAGCAGAGAAGACTATTACTGCAGAGGTTTTGTTGCAGCTCACAGAAAGATCATGAAGGCAGTTCCACTAAGGAAGTGGGTAGAATTTCTATGGAATTAAGGAGAAGCATATGACCAGGAGGTCATAATTTTTTGTGCCTCGGGAGTCTGATGCAGGAGCATCCGACCACCCTTAATCAAAAGTCAAAGTCAAAGCTGTGGAGAGAGAGACGTGGATAATCATGTAAATTGGCAGCAAATTTCTATTAAAAATGAGCTAATTTGATGAAATTGATAAGTCTCGAGAAGAATTAATTTAATGTAATTATATGCCATGTATGTGTGTAGAGAGATTTAGGAGTTTGTTTGAACGATTTTAGGAGAAGATCACGGATCTAGAATGATCCATGATTCTATAGTTATTTCTATATATTATGAACCCGCGTGTTCTGATAGAGGGGATATAGAGAGACAGATATAGAGCATAGACAGAGAGTAAGAATGCAATGTAGTCAAAGGAGAAATTGTGTCTAAGGCTGAAATGCCTTATTTTGTAATTGAATTATGTATATAATAGAAATATGTGTTATGTGGATTTTCGTGTATATGTGTATGTTTGACCTATAGTTTAGATGTATGTGTTGGAAGAGGTAAATTTCATGTGACAGGTTATTGATCGAGCATCGATCACTGTAAGGATCAATGTCGACCAATGTTAACAAGTTAACTATTGTATGAGTGTGAACAGAGTATCGTAGAGTTAATGGGTGATTGATGTAGATTCCATCATAAGTGAACAAGCGCAGAGGGAACCGTCGGATCATTTAGATCGACGGATATGAATGGAAGAGGAATAGACTGTGGGGGATAGGAGTGTATGGATGTTTTGATCGTGGCTGAAGGCCTATGTTTGGTCAATTTAGTGTGTCCTAAATTTCTATTTAAAATGTCAATCCGAGAGTCATAAACTGCTGAAGTGAAGTGCACTGTATATGCAACATAACCGATTTCTTAGTTCTTTGTCGTTTTTGAGTTTTTGGTTTGTTTTTGGGTTTATCTTCTGTGGATTCCCTAATGTGAGATGGAAAAATTGAAATTCAAGTATGGATGGCAATGGTGATTTCTACAATGATTTTCCAAACTTTAAAGTTCTCAAAAAGAAGGTTTCAAACTGGCTATGATGAAATGAATTCTCAAAAGAAAATAAAAATGTACCAAAACAGTGAACTAGTGACAATGAAGCCCAGTATCCTTACTGCTGTATAAAAGAAAATAAAAACTGAACTCAAAGCAATTCAGAGACTAAAAGCAAAGCAAACTAAATCACACTACTTCAACCCATATTCTGACCCTTCACCTTTCGACTCGCTCTGGCTATAGGAAGTAATCATAAACAAATTGAGTAATATGATATCTGAATTGAAGGAAATGAAATTGCATAAAATGAAACTAAGATTTAACTACTCATTCATATTTCAATTCCTGAAAATGACATAAGTAATTTAATCACTAACTTGTAGGAAAGTAAATTAAATCATACTACATCAAGTAATATTCAGATTCCTCACTATTTGAGTCGCTTGGCTATGGGAAGGAAATCATAAACAAATGAGTAATATGATATCTAAGTTGCAAAAAAGTAAATAAGCAAAGCAAAACTGAAAGAAATGACAATGCTAGAATTAAAACTCAGTAAATGAATCAGCAGAAAGGACAAGATGATCTCATGTCATTAGTCATTAAAACTATGTAATTTGCCCGGGCTGCCTACAAGAACCTGAAAGAAAAATACTGATCAGCTAGCAATCATGAGAAAGCATAAAAGAAAAGATGAACAGCAGTTAGTATGAATATCAGGACAGCGTAATATATACAAGCAAATGATTATAAAAGCAGTAACATAATGAAAGCAAGTAAGAAACTATACAGTAGATACAGAGCCTTGGTGTACAGGGGCCCTCTGCAACCTCGGCCAATCAATACTCAGTCACAAATTGGACTTAAGAATGTTGTCTTCTCATATATTAAAGTGCAGTCAAAACATAGAAATAGAGCACGGCACAGTGGGCTCGTAAACACAGTCAAGATTACATGTAAAAGCTAACTATCAAGCATATGATAATGCGTTATTTATAACTGAAGATGCTATAACTGATTCCTAAATTCTACGCTGCCAAACAGACACGTAAATCTCCATGTCCTGAGATCTAGCAGTATGGTAATCATGACAAATAAATCTATGGAGTGGTGGCTGTTTGATTTGGTTCACGGATTGATCCACAGGTGTTAGCACACCTCTGGAAATTAAGGAACTTTCCACGCAAAACTTCACGTGGGCAAAATAGAGCCGTGCCACCGCAAAATTCTTGGTTTGACCACTCCTTTGACCATCTTTGACCATGGCTGTTTGTGAGTGATTCGACTGAACCAAGGGGACACGCTCCATGTACATGTCATTTGCAGCTTGCCCATGTGGCCGGATTCTCCATTGGACACCTGTAACATAGTCTTCAACAAAATGGCTGCGGAAACTTGAGCTGGCTGCGGAAAGTGACAAGTTTCCACAGCTGATTGAACAAAAATCTAAATCAAACAGCAGTCACAAACATAGTTAGGAAACCATTTTATAAGCTCTTTTTAAACTAATATGCAATGATTTGACAGCTTGGTGGGTCAAGTAAATGGAGAAGAAGGCTGAAAAGGTATATAGGGAAGATGCAAGTTTGGGACTCAACAGCCCACACTAAATCCTAGCCGTCAATCTCATTTCAAACTTTTAGGTCCCAGTCAACGGCGTGGGTTAGGCTTGTTAGCAACTCGTGCACTAGTGGAAGACCCGCAGGTCGTAGATCTGATGACCTTGTATATCCAATGGATATCGGGTCATAAAGAGATCAGACTTTAACTTCAAAGTCAGACCCGAACATTTATAGATTAAGGATATATAGTCCTTATTGGCTCCATAAGGTCAGGTAAACATTGTGCAAGATTCTCGTGCGATATCGTTGTTGACCGTTGGATCAAGTGGGCTTTGATCAATGGTGGAGATTGAAGCCGATAGGACTTGGACCTGAGCAGACCCGGGAAATTTATGGACACGGGTTTAAATCTATTTGGAGTCTGGTCTTGTGCATTCAGGTGGACTAGCGTTCGTTGGCGGATTACATGTTAAAGCGATGTTGGGTGATTGGTCGGGTTTTGTTTAAAACCCACCAATGTAAACACTTTCGATCGGTATAAGTGGGACATAACCCACATGTTCACGTAATGTTATTATGAAAGTCAGGGAAATTGACTTTAGGCGGTTTTTCCTGCGTCACTAATGGTTAAGAGCATGTGTTTCCTCGTAAGAGGTCACAAGTTCAAAACCAGAGGGGGTAGAGTATGTATGTCTTCATAAACTTAGCAGCCAAATTGTTGTGTGGAAATGAGTCCCTTATCCCACAAACAATAGAAGTTTCATACACCAATTTGGTGTCTGGCTTGACCATGACCTTAAAATTAGATAATATAATATAAAATATTGTTTATAAAAAATTATGAAAATCTAACTTGACCATGACCTTAAAATTAGATAATATAATATAAAATATTGTTTATAAAAATTTATGAAAATAAATTAAAGCTTAAACCAAATCCAATAAATATATAGATTGAAAAAAAATTATACTAGTGTAAAACCTTACCTTTGAAAGTAAATGGAAGCAACCTACATACTATATCTTCAAGAATAATATTGACGAGGTGTAATATATGTTCTAGTTATCCAATATGCACAAGTCATATAATGTTTCCTTCACCATAAAACTTCAAACAAAAATTCAATTACCTTTATTAGGGGTTCATGCAAAGGCACTCGTAGGCTCAATTTTGTATGAGACCCCATGTAGGGATTTAAAAAACATCCATGAAGATAAGATATAAATAATTGTAAACTCATCTCTACTCAAGGGTATCTTTCCAAGAGTGGTATCTTTCCAAGAGTGGTCGTCATAGTGCTAATTTTGTTGATGAAGGACATCAATAATAGGGCATAGCCCTACAAGAAAGGCCCTCTTAGACTCTCCCTCATTTTGTTTCGGAAAATCAATCTAGATTTTGGCTTGGAATTTATTACTATCTGGGATTTTACGGCTTACAATGTAATCCACCATGTACAATTTTCAAACGAATATGTGACTAACTGATATGTAATTGTTGGAAGATAAATTAATTAAAGAAGAAAATAATGTGAACACAAAACAATAGAAGTAAATGCAATTAGTAACAAGGAATTAGTTCATTGGGCTAAAGAATATATTAACTCCAGCATATTCAATTGAGAATAGTTTGTGCCTGAAAACGTAGGCTATGGCCTCATATCTCATTTAATAAATTTGAAGAAAACTAAGAGGGCATAGAATTGATTGGAGTAAATGCAAGATAACAATTTAGAGTATTTCACAAAATATTCTTATATAAATTTTAAATTATAAAGAAAAAGTTTATAAAAACTGACAGTAATATTTTAATAACTATACTCGCAAAACTTTTAAGCAAGATTGAGTAAGAATAATTGCATGTTGATTAGAATAGTATAAAAATAGTTCATTTTGGTTAGTGATGGATTTAGAAAATAAAAGATAAATTACAACAAAGAGTTAATATTAGTTTTTTTAAAGTAAAATAGTCTACATTTTTCCTTGGTTTTCCAAAAAAAAATTATATTCTTTTATGTAACTATTGTTTCAAATTTTATGTGGCAATTTAGAGTTATAAGTTTATCTCTTTTTTCTTTTTGAGGGATGTCTTTTCAATAATTAGGGATATGCTCAAAATGAACAATCATTTGTGTTGTACCTTAGACAGGTATTTGAGATAGGTTGGAAGAGATGAAAATGCCTACTGATTTGGGGGTTGTGATAAGATTGTATGATAATGTTATTATTAACTTTAGGAACATTAAGGGATATTCAAAAGAAAATATCTACAATATCATAGTTAAGCAAGAATATCTCTTGTCTTCTACTTTTTTTGGCATATGCATTAACAAGTAAGAAGATTTTTTGGAAGAAGCGAGTTGCCTTAGCCCAAGTATTGTTCGCATCGTCATCATTCTTCTTCTTCATGTTGATGATATATTTATTATGGTGAGGAGTCCCTATGATGTTTGCAAGAAATTAAGAATCTTGAAAGATTTTTTTCCAATATGGATATGACTGTTAATACTAAAAATAAAAGTTCATGATAATTAAATCCAATAATATGACCTATGATACTTTTGTATATGGCAATGACAACATGGAGGAAGTGTTTTCATACAAATAACTCAGAAATGATACTCATCACAACATAAAATGGAATTATAGCATTGACAAAATGATAAATGGAGGGTGAAAAACTTATTTTTGGTTTGAAAACAATTGTAAATGAGTGGACCTTTGGATATGGGTTTAAAAAAAAAATTCTTTAAGACTCTCATTACTCTTGTTATTCTATATGGATGTTAAATTAGGGGATGAGATATCTCCAAAGAGCTATGGAGAAAGATATATTACATCCAAAAGTGTTTTATAACTTATAATCTCAAAATTAAAGGAAATAGATCATAACCTATAGCATAAGGATGCCTAGTCTTTGCTAAACCATTCGGTAATAAGGGAAGAGATCATTTTAAAAATAAAGATAATATTAAAAATATTATTACCTCAAAATTTAAAGAGAAAATATGGTGTGATAAAAACATTTGAAGGAAAAATAAAGTTAAGATATTATAAAGAGATGATAAACCATAATCTAGAATATCATAAGTATTAACTGACAATAAGAACAAAATTTGTATGAGCTCCATGGTGAAAATAAGAGTTGGTCAATTTCCAAAATGCCTTTGGATGAGAAATTTTGTTACCATTGTGACATATGGTTGAAGATGAAAAACACTTGTAAAATGTCCAGAAAATATTGATATAAATCTCATTTTCAAGATATTTGTGAGACACCAACCTTCCTAACCTCTTAGCTTAACAAAAGTATGGGGATTTTGGAAAATTTGTGTTAATACTTTTTGAATAAGTAAATAAATTTAAAAAAAAAATTCATATAACCTTAGACCATCTTTAAATGTAATAACCAACTAAATTTTAATAAACACTTTTCTTCTTCATCATCAAAATTTGTAAATAATTATTATTTTATTTATTTTATAATTTTATATAACATTATATTTAACCCATATATCTTCATGTTAAAAATAACATATACATCACAATCTCATTACACATACAAATAATATCCTGTCATTATTAAATTTACAAATATTCTTTCAATGCTATTTTTATAATACAGTTAGCTATTGTGTTGTATCTCCAAAGATAATCCACAACTGCTACATCAATTTGGTATTTCTCGTTCGATTATCTGTAGATTTTTATCCTCTTATTTTGTTGGTTGAACTTGAATTCAAGATAACAATCCCAGCCACAATTCGGTAGAAGGATTGTTTTTTATCTTTTCATTTTGTTTGTTGAACTTGAAGGGATTAGGTGGCATTATGATGTAATAACCATCAATGTGTTCATTTCCAGCCACCCAGTAGCTTCGATATCCCTTATTTATGATCTAAGAAATAAAAACAGAAAATACCGAAAAAAAAAAATCATAATAATAAAATTAAAGAAATGTTTAAAATAATAATTAAAAAAAAATAAACATAAAACCGATGCATTCTTCACAGTATAGTAATTTAAAACAAAAATCAAACATAAAGACCCTGTATGCTTCATTAGCAATGATGTGTACAGTGCAAACGGGATGGGGATGCAATTAACTACCAATTGACAGTAGGTGCAATCCAAACTCTCAACATCTCAGAAATGTATAAAGCTGGTGTTATCATGATACTTGTGTTCATGTCATCCCCCTGTAACTGCTGCAACTTTTAACAATATCATATGTCATCCCCCTGTAACTGCTGCAACTTTCAACGATATTATCACCCCTTCCCTGGGGTGAAAGATATCTTTGCCTTCATTTTTGTTTTGAATGGACACATGATGAAGGAAGTTGATCAATTCCCATCATCCATGGCCAAGGGTGAGAAAATAATAACAGGATCTCGGGCCACCGAGTTCTCAAAAAAGGTATGGTCGTGGAATGGTATTTCGTGCAGATAAGACAACACACTAGAAGAGTGGTTGCCATAATCTTCCCCAGTTATTATAGGGTTGGAAGGTACTCTTTCCCCATCTATTGTTAACCCCTAGTTATTGGGCACTTTGAATCTTTCATATAATATTTGACAGAAAGAATTTCATCCGAGTTTGGACAGCTTAAAGCACTACTGGAACATTACTTGACCTCAATTGTATTTAGCGATGGGTACTTCTGTTCCAACAGTATTGTCTAATTGCAGACGCCTTAAATGGATCCAGATTCCATGTACCAACTTGTTGAGAGGGACCATTCCAGCAAGAATTTGGTCGTGCAGAGAGGGACCATTCCAGCAAGAATTTGGTCGTGCAGAGAGGGACCATTCCAGCAGAATTTGGTCGTGCAGAGAGGGACCATTCCAGCAAGAATTTGGTCGTGCAGAGAGGGACCACTGAAACGCACGCCTCTAGCTGGTCCTTCTCTTACGCATTTTTTCTGTGAAATGAAATCAAAACAAAAAAAATTTAACCTGTTCGGATTTTCTGTAGAGATTGTTAGACAAAGGCCCTAATCAATTGGAGTTTGTTAGACAAAAGCCCTAATCAAACCAGACTACTCTTTTACCTTGAAAATTATGAAATAACCACACCAGAGTAATTGGTAGACTCTTAAGGCTTCTCATGCTGTTGTGAGATAAATATACTCTGCAAATTCCACCAGATGTTCCAAATCTTCATGATTGAAACTTCCTCAGAACTGCTTCAAAGATTCCTCAGATCAACAGCTGCACGATTATTATTATAATAACAAGCAACTGAGTAAGATCTGTGATCAATTGAGGGAATGAAAATCCACTGCACACATTAAAATTCTAATTCTAAGGTCATTGAAAAAGTGCAAGGTACCAGGAATTTCACCTATCAGTGCATTTTCCATTAAATCCAGCAGCTTGATACGGTTAACCCAAGATTCTGGCATGGTGGCCAAGAAGTAATTACAATGATGGAGACTGCTAAGGAAGCTGGAAATGCTGTGTCCAAATTTCCATGGAGCAGCAAGCTGGATACAGTTGGCAGTGGAACGAGCAGAGAAAACTGCCATAGATGCTGAAAAGGCTGTGTCCAGATAGCCATTGAGTATCAACTGAAGCTTCGATAAAAATAGTCAAAGATCCTAAAAGATTGGCGAAGAAGTGATTAAAAAGAGCTGAACTGCCATAGAAGTTTCTGCTGATGTCTTGGACACCTTGACACTTTGTAAGTGCATTTATTTAAGGTTGACGGTATTCTGCCTAACAAAACTGGTATTAACGTAATCCTGGTATCCATTGAATGGATCCATAAACACTATCCAAATTTTACAGATCTGGGGTTAAAGATGAGTTCGATCTAAGTGAATCTAACTCAAAAATTTGACGGAGAATCAAGATGGCTTCAGCAACCCAAACAAGTTGGAATACTTCCACTAAGACCACTAAAAGTATGGACCTTCTCAATCTTTTATATATGAAAGCTTCACCTTCATTAGCGAGTGCTTTTGAAATAAAACCCCATAGCAAACTAAAACTGAGGTCATGAATTTCCAGGAGCGCTTTAAGCTACACAAACTCCGATGGAATTCTTTCATTGTCAAATATTTTTTATAAAAAAAATTCAGAGTGCACAATACATTGAGGTTAGCAAGAGATGGGAACAGAGCACCTTCCAATGCTATTTGGGAAAAGATTAGGTCAACCACTTCTCTGGTGTGCTGCGTACACCAAATACCATTCCAGGGGCATGCGTTCTGTGAGTTCTCAGCAGTAAATTTCGATATCGATCCGGTTGAATCAGATTTAGCGGTCTTTCTGAAAGACAAAATAGCCTCCCTTCTCTGATTTTCTCAACCAACACACATCCATGGATGATGTGAATTAACACACTTCCTCCACCGTGCGTTCATTCAAACAAATTGAGGACAATAAAACATCGATCCATGTGGTCATAAAGATGATCATCTAAACGATCTTGTTGATGATGTGAATATGGCTTCTCAGAGAGGCCGATAGTTGCAGTAGTTACAGTGGTTGCAACCATGGCGGAGGCCATGGCCACAAACCTCCAACTACATTAAGGAATGCGTTCTATGTGTTTGTGTGTGCATAAATAGATACATATTCCAGAAGGACTCTGTCCTGGTGGAAAAATGAATGGTGCACATTCACTTGGATCACCCGGAATTAGATAAGGTGGGGTTTGGTGTAGAATGTTACTTTTCACCCACACCTCAAATTGCGGAAGAAAACCCATTGCTTAACTATAGCTGAAGGGACGGCGGCTTTATTTTGGGAAGTATATTCCAGTTCCACTTGAATTCCCTGCTCACGGAAGTAGATATGATTCCAAACTTCTTGTCTTTTTCCATTATGATGGTGAAATTCCACCTTGAAAGTGGATTAGTCTTAAAAAGTCGATATGGCAACCAATATCCCATTTAAAATTGGTGTCTTAAAGCGTCGCTAATATAATTAGTGTCACTGCGTCCAAACCAGCCATGGAAATCGATGGTAAATTATTATGCAGGAGATTAATATTTTTTTAAATTGAAATTTAATGAAATATTTTTTATTAAATTGTAAATTTTAATGGTTTGAAATGTGTTTTTAAATTTTAAAAGAAAGAAAGAAAGATATTATTTTAATATTTACGAGGTTAAAGATAGTTTATGGGACAAATTGTTTCTTCATCTGCTTGATGTATTATGTCATTTTTCTGTGAAGCTTCACACCTCTCCTTAAATAGATTATCCCAAGAGTTAACTGCCAGCGTATCTGCATAACTTTCCCTATTGTCTTTGAAGGCCTCACATTCTAAAACGAAATGCTTTTCTGTTTCCACTTTTACGGAAGAACAAAAAATGCATACTCTTTCCTTCCACACCTTTTTTGGCCTTTTCCAAGGCAATCTTTCACAACGGAGTTGATGAGAATTAGTCCTCAAGTGAGCAATAAGAATTTTGGCTCTCCAAGAGATATTGACCTCTATGTATGCTTTTGGTGATGATTATGAGTTAGATTAAACACTTCGATATAGTACTTTTTTTCTCCCTAGCTCCTTATCCCAAGTACACTTGTAGAACTTATCCATAACAAAAGTTTTTATCTCTTTGTTGTTTATGGGACATGTGTTCAAGCAAATATCCCATTTACTAAACCTTTTGTTATTATGTTGCATCCAAGTTTTTTCATGTTGCACAATTTGTCATTAAAGACAACCTTAGACCATCTACCCTCTTCCATTTGCTCAATTTTTTTTAAATACCTTATGACTCACACCATAGAAATTGCTTCAATAGGAGCAAACCCTGTTTCACTTAACAAGATATCAAACACTTCTGAATTTTCTCAATTTGTCTCAGTGCATGTTGGATGTACTATTGGCCCATATAGTTCACAACCATTGAGAATCATTGGAATCACTAGAAGCCCAAAAAGAGTTTGAATGGTTTTCCAGTCTCATAACTTTGTCTCTCTACACCTATTTTGAAAAGCATAAAATGCTTTTCAAGCCCCCAAAGTTCTTTTCTTTCTACAACCAACCCAACATAGATCTTTGTTGAAGTCAATTTCGAGGTATTTGTAATTTGCAAGCTTAGATTTTTGTTGAAATCAATTTCGAGGTATTTGTAATTTGCAAGCTTAGATTTTAGTTGAAGTCAATTTCGAGGTATTTGTAATTTGCAAGCTTAGATTTTTGCTGAAGTCGATTTCGAGGTATTTGTAATTTGCAAGCTTAGATTTTTGTTGAAGTCAATTTCTAGGTGTTTGTAATTTGCAACTTCTTCCAGAGTGTTGCCTTCAAAGTAGAACTTATGCTAGTTATGTTTTCTGATATTGACTTGCATGCCCACACTTCTACAAAAATGTTCAAGGGATAGTAAATGCTCTTGCAAACCAAGAACTGATTTAGCAATCAGAATAAGGTCATTTGCATACAAAAGAAGCCTTATAACAAACTTGCCCAAATATTGATTTTTTTTTGTAGATTATATAGCTGAAACTTAAGATTCTCAAAAATCTTTACCCAATCGGAAAAAAAAAAAAAAAAAAAAAAAAACAACAACAACAACAACAACAACAACAACAACAACAACAACAACAACAACATAAATATCTAACAATTAAACTATTGCAATTATTTATTAGGAGGAGATTCATTAATATATATTTTTGGGGTGAGAATTAAAAAAAATAGTAATAAAATAAAATAGATTATTAAATTAACTGAAATATAATTTTGAAATTCTTATTTTGAATAATCTTCTGTGGTTTGGGTGGGGTTTAGTTCCCTCAAGTCACAGGTTCAAAACTCAGGGGTTAGGATGGAAACCACTTTTTGAGAATTCGCAAAAAACCTCCTAATATGGGTGGCTCACTGTTTTTCAATCTTATACAAAAATTAATCTAGACTCATGTAACAACAACAACAACAAATTTTATATAATTTTTTTATTTAATTATTTTTAATAAACATATTTTTATGATAAGAGTAGAATTTTATTTAAAAAAATGATTATAATTTATTTTTTTAAATAATGATATAATTAATATTTATATTATCATCAATATATTTTAAATAAATGATATTTTCTATAATAATCTTAATTTTAAAAAATTATTAAATAAAATTGTAACAATTTGATTCAATCAAATAAATTATTTTTAATAAAAATCATTTGACAATTTATTACAATTCAATTACTCTGGATAATTATGATGAACCAAATACTTTTAACAATCTATTTATTTTACATTTCAATTTACTCTCTTTACAAATAACTTTTTTATACACAAGATAAAAAGAATATTTACCATTAATGACAAATATTCCTACATCGTTTTGACAGAAAATAAAATCTACGTTTAACTAACACTCCACACTCCACAATACTGTTGACACTCCAACTACCGTGGATAGCTACGACCACAAGTTGTACAACGACCAAGTTTTGATAAGCCAACCATGATGGATCGTTGTCATTTAAAATGCAATAATTTTGAGCAATAATTGCTATTTTGAAAGTTAGACGATATTTTTATATTATAGGGTAAAATATATCTAAATTAATTTAGATTTATTTTAATTTTGAATTTATTAAATTTGATGAGGGATTTTTTAGGTATGTGGTAGTTTTAGAATTTAAATGAACTAAGTTGATATTACATAAATTTCACAATTTATTATAGAAAAGTATTTTTATTTTTATTTAATTAAAACCTTGATTTGATCTTTATCGAATATTTATAGTAATGTTTTGAGGAGTAGTGGGGCTAGAGGGTTTAGATATATCTTAAAAGTATAACTTTTTTTCTTCTACATTTAATTTAAAAAATGTTATTTTAAATAAAATACTTATAAAATATTTTGATCCTGAAATGAGTTATGGTTTTTGGACATGTGGTATTGATAATTTATGGTAAAGAGGGGATGAATATAAATGGTTAAAGATCTTGTTATATGGTAACATAAGCATTAAGTTTTTATGCGCTTATTAACTAAATTTATATATGGTTACAAAATCATTATTAATCCATTGCCCATTATTAGTTTATCATTGACCAATACAACTTATAATCTTTAACTTTGAAAAATAAATATTTATTTCGGAATATAAGCTTCTAATTCATATTGTTACAAGAAAGAAATTTGTTTAGGTGAAATCACATTCAGAAATATATGGTCTACGCGTTTCAAACCCCTCCAGGAAAAAGATGGAGAATTTGATTCAAGCCTGTAATTAAATAGTGTAGAGATGCAAATAAATTACCATGACTAAATTTCTAACAAGAAGAAATGTAATAACTAATATTTCCAATAAATTTGTCAAAAAAAATAATAAATGATCCCAATACTACTATTCAAATGAAACATCTAATGATGATGATGATAATGATTAACATCCACTAAAACTAATATGGTCTAATGGACCTTAAGAAAGAAGCAGTTAATTGGGGTTATTTAAAATTTTATTTTTGTGCTAAAAAAAGGAGGGAAAGAAGCATTCTGAGGTCACTGTAGTTTTGTTGATTGAACAAGTCGAGGAGGTTGGGCATGGGGAAAATGTTTTGGAAATGAGCACGGATATGAGTAAGGGTCAGACAATTCAAGAGAAAGTGCTTTTCATCTTCGAATCTCTTAGTATCACAAAGGAGGCATATTCTCTCATCTGAAGGTATCTTGGGAATAGACCAACATCTGGTTTCACTCCGGAGATCATGAGAATTAGTTCTAATCCTTGCAATATTCATTCTCTTCTTAGCACTAGTTAAGATAGAAAGGTAATTATGGTTAGCAAGTGTGGGGTTGATAACCTCCTTATAGTATCTTAATTTTCTTTTCCCCTCTTGCTCCTTATCACTCCACAACCCTTAAATTTGGAAGTGTAGAAAATTTGTGATAGGTTAACTTGATAATGCAATATAAATCAACGCATAATACTATAACCTACTTCTACTATCAATTTGCAGAAGCTTAAAGATCAAGCTCAACAATATAACCAGAAGAGGAAGAATCAATGGCACAATACACATGAAAATACTTTGGGGAAAGCCTCAGCTAAAAACCGAGACTATTGTATTATCATACATGGTGGAAATACATAGGAATTATACAAAGCCTTAGCTCTCGCAGCTAGTCAGCTCTCAGTACAATCCTCATAGATGCTCACAGGCAATCTTGGCTTCTCTCCAGCCTTCCTCTCTACCCTCCAAGCTCCTATCTCCTTGCGTTATTCCTTGTGGATGATTTGCCTCTTACCAAGTGGAAAACCAAGCCTTCAAAACTGCGCAATCCTCAAGGATGAATCCTTGACTGCATGCATGAATTTTCTCCATGAAAAAACACATGCAACGGATAGTGCACTATCCTTGAACATTTATCTGTTGAGATTTTCTGTTTGTAATGAAATAGGAAAAAAAACCTCAGCTGGTGACAACAATAGGAATTCAGGTCCTAGATTAACTCCAGTTTGTTGGGAGGGAGTTAATGCCTCCTATATTTGATGTGAGGGAGTTAATGAGGCTGTTAGATTCTCTATGCTATATAACAGGCAACCATTCAGATGGTTTGCTGAGAGTGTGAGAGTTTAGTGAGGATTTCATGATGTAATCTCCTGATTTTATTAATAAATTCCTGATGCCTATGTTTGGTGGACGTAGCCCAGATTGGTTGGGTGAACCACGTTAAATACTGTGTCATATGTGCTTGATATTCTGCTGTGTGTTATTTGTTGATTTGCTATGCCTCTGGATTCCAACAATTGGTATCAGAGCCTGGTTGGAGGTGCAGCAAGTGCTGGAGGATTCTATTGCCTGGTGCACGTTGCCTGTGGAGCCTTACCTGCGTATGAATACTGTTAGCGCTGGCCGACTGTGCTGAAAGTGATTGCTGTGCGTGGAGGTTTCTATTGGTGCTTCAGGCAGAGAGAGTGATTGCTGTGCGTGATTGGTACCGTGCACCAAGGCGCTGGAACTGTTAGTGCGTGTGTGCTGGAGCCTGAATTGTATTAATAGATGGTTTGAGAACCGTTCTCTGGTTGCGGGAGCGTTGTAAAACCTGTGCGCGTGGAGCCTGAATTGTTTTTTAAGTCGCTGGTGCATTCAAAAGGTGCGTTTGTTGTGGTATGCCTCTATTGCGTGGAGCCTGAATTGTTTTTTAAGTCGCTGGTGCGTTCAGAAGGTGCGTTTGCTGTCGTATGTCTCTATTGCCTGAATTGTTTTTTAAATCGCTGGTGCGTGTGTAGAATCGCGAGTTTATTGGGAATCTTCATGAGGGTAGATAACACTATAACTCATCTGATAGTGGTTGCGTTGATATGTTGAATAACCAGATTTAAGATACACAGAACCGATTTTTTTTTTTTTTTTAAACTGCAAAGCGAAATTGTAATCTGGTTATGTGTGGGTTATGTTTTCTGAATGCTGAACTTGAAGTTTATTTCTGAGCTCGCGCTGGAAATTGTCAAAGAGAGATGGATAATGTGTGCTTGCCTTTAAACAAACAACCTGTCACGCTCCTGCAAGATTGTAACGGAGGCATCTTGAAACATTATAAATATTAAGAGTGCGCAGTCATGTTTTTTTGGTTTAACGCAGTGCCAATTGTATGTTTATGCGCAGTCAAGATTTATGTGTTGGGATATTGAAGTTCTTTTTAATGGACGTATCTTATTTTTTGTGTGAAGTGCATATGGCAGAAAGTTGTTTTTATTTTTTAATATAAGTGCAAAGGGCAGTTTTTTGTTTTAAAGCCAAAGGGAGAAAGGCATAAGCAGTTTTTTTTATTGCTGGTTAGTTTTGGAGATTACTGTGTTTTTCGCTGATACAAGATGGCCAAAACACAAAGTGCCCATTTTGAAATAGAGAAATTTAATGGGAAAAATAATTTCGAGATCTGGAAGGTGAAGATGCACGATCTGCTGGTTCAACAAGGTGTGGCGAAAGCACTGTTGGGGAAAAACAAAAGGCCTCCTTCCATGACGGAGGATGAATGGGATGAGATGGACGATAGAGCTCTGAGCGCAATTCGGTTATGTTTGGCGGACGATGTTTTGTTCAACATTGTGTCGGAGAAAACCGCAGCAGGCTTGTGGTCGAAGCTTGAGAAGCTCTATATGACGAAATCTTTGACAAATCGGATTCTCCTGAAACGACAGCTTTACGGTTTACGGATGAAAGAAGGTACCTCAATTGCTGATCACCTGAATGTTTTTAATACCTTATTGGTGCAATTAGACAGTCTAGATGTGAAATTTGATTCAGAGGATAAGGCAATAACTCTATTATGTTCATTGCCCGAATCCTGGGATCACTTTGTTACTTCCATAAGCTTTAGTACATCAGATATCCTTGAGTTTGATGATGTTGTTGGAGCCTTGTTGGCTGAGGAGACGAGGAAGAGGTCGAATGCAGACACTTCTACATCAGAGGTAATGATGGCCAGAGGTCGCTCACGAGAGAGACACTCCGGGGGAAAGCATAACGACTCTCGCTCAAAGTCCAAAGGAAAGAAGCCAAAGGTGAAGTGCTGGCATTGTGGCAAGGCTGGACATCTGAAAAAGGATTGCTGGAAGAGAAAGCAGGCTGCTAAAGAAGGCTCTTCAACAGAAAAGAAGGAAGTCAACACCACAGATACAGGTTCAATATCTGGTTTAGGTATGAGTGATGAGGTATTGTCTGTTAATGTTTCAAAACATGATCAACATTGGTTGTTAGATTCTGGGGCATCTAACCACATGTGTATACATAGAGATTGGTTCAAAACATATAGATCAGTTGATGATGGAGTCGTGTACATGGGTAATGATGTCACTTGCAGTATTGTTGGAATAGGAAGTGTACAACTACAGATGTTTGATGGCACAACCAAAATGTTAACTGATGTGAGACATGTACCAGATCTAAGAAAAAATCTAATTTCATTAGGAGCACTGGATACGAATGGATATAAAACTGTAATTCAAGGTGGAGTAATGAAAATTTACAAAGGCATCTTACTAGTTATGAAAGCTAAGAAAGTAGGAAATCTATTTCAGTTAGAAGGTAGAACTGGGTCAGATCATGTGTCTGTGTCTGAACATGACAGTAGTTCCATTCACTTATGGCATCAAAGATTGGGGCATATGAGTGAAAGAGGATTGAAAATTTTGGCTGACCGAAAGTTACTTCCTAATCTAAGATCTGGAAAATTAGATTTCTATAAACATTGCTTGTTTGGAAAACAAAGTAAACAAAAGTTTAAAACAGGCAAACATACTAGTAAAGGGATACTTGATTATATTCATTCAGATGTTTGGGGTCCAGCCCCTACAGCGTCGTATGGTGGCTCGTCGTATTTTGTGTCGTTTATTGATGACTTTTCTCGGAAAGTATGGGTCTACATGTTGAAAAATAAGTCTGATGTCTTTACAGTTTTCAAGCAGTTTAGAGCATTGGTAGAAAACAGCACTGGTAGAACTATAAAATATTTAAGAACTGACAATGGTGGTGAGTTTTCCTCCAAGGAGTTTGACAGCTATTGTAAGGATGCAGGGATCGAAAGACATAAGACCACGGTTTATACTCCTCAGTAGAATGGAATTGTTGAACACATGAACATGACTCTTCTAGAGAGAGCAAGGTGTATGCTGAGTAACGCCGGGTTGCAAAAGGAGTTGTGGACGGAAGCGGTGGCAACAGCTTGTTATGTGATAAACCGATCTCCATCAACGGCAATAGGCTGCAAGGTTCCGCAAGAGGTATGGACAGGACACCCTTGTGACTATTCTAAACTCAGAGTGTTTGGCTGTGATGCATATGCTCTAGTGCCTAAACATCAGCGAACTAAATTAGATCCGAAATCGAAAAGGTATATCTTTGTTGGGTATGGTGATGGAACAAAGGGATTTAGATTGTGGGATCCTACTACCCGCAAAATCATCATCAACAGAGATGTAAAGTTTAATGAATCCTCTCTTGTACAGTTAGATGTAGATAGAAGATTGAAACAGGATGATGTATCTGATTTCCAGCATATTCAGTTTGACAGCATTTCTAATGATAGTCATAACGACCATAGTTTAGATTCTAGTCATGAACAGGTTTCAGAATCAGATTATGAACAGGGTTCAGATGGAGCACATGAACAGGTCTCAGATGGCGATCATGAAGAAATTCCTACATTTGATAGACAGCCAATTGTGGAAGCACCAGAAACATTCTTAAGGAGGTCTACAAGGATCAAACGCCCTCCGAGAAGGTATGATGATCATGTTACTTCAGTTTCTTTGATCGCTAATGATGATGAACCTTTGTGTTATCAGGAAGCTGTAGAAGGTTCAAATAGTGACAAATGGAAAGTAGCCATGAAGGAAGAAATGATGGCCTTAGGTAAGAATGGCACGTGGGATCTGGTTGAACTTCCCAAAGGCAGGAAAACTGTGGGATGCAAGTGGGTGTTCAAGGTGAAACGGGGTGTGAATGATACGGAAGACAGGTACAAAGCGAGGCTGGTTGCAAAAGGGTTTTCTCAGAAAGCTGGCATAGACTTTCATGAGATATTTTCACCAGTGGTTAAAATTGTTTCAATTAGAATTGTGTTAGCATTAGTGGCTTTGTTTGATTTAGAGTTGCAGCAATTAGATGTTAAGACTGCATTTCTACATGGAGACTTAGATGAGGAAATATATATGGAACAACCGGAAGGGTTTGTTCAGCATCAAAATGAGAAATTTGTCTGCAGGCTCAAGAAGTCATTATATGGCCTGAAGCAGTCGCCTCGGCAGTGGTATAAGAAGTTTGATTCTTTCATGTTGAGTCAGAAATATGTAAGAAGTGAATATGATCATTGTGTTTACTTTAAGCAGTTAAATAATGGCATGTTCATTATCTTAGTGTTATATGTTGATGATATGCTTTTAGCAAGAAAAAGCATTGAAGAAATCAACAGGTTGAAGACTCAGATGGCAAGGACGTTTGATATGAAAGATCTAGGAGCGGCAAGACAGATTTTGGGCATGGAGATTTTCAGAGACAGGGGCAATGGTAAGCTGTGGCTATCACAACAGAAGTATGTTGAGAAAATACTTTTGAGGTTTGGTATGAACAATGTGAAGCCTGTGTCGATCCCTTTAGCTTCCCATTTTAAGCTTTCTTCGAGTTTATGTCTTAATACAGATGAAGAAAAGGATTATATGTCTCGAATTCCTTATGCCAATGTAGTAGGATGTTTGATGTATGCGATGGTGTGTACGCGACCAGATATTTCTCATGCAGTTGGGGTTGTCAGCAGGTACATGGCAAATCCGGGTAAAGAGCACTGGTCAGCAGTAAAATGGGTGCTTCGGTACTTGAGAGGCACAAGTAGTTATTGTATTTCTTACAATAAGAGTAGTGAATTTGTTTGCGGATATGTTGATTCCGATTTTGCAGGTGATTTGGATAAGAGAAGATCAACTTCAGGGTACGTCTTTACTCTTGCAGGTGGAGCTATAAGCTGGATGTCAAAGCTACAGAATATTGTTGCTTTATCCACTACTGAAGCAGAATACATTGCTGCTTCTCATGCTTGCAAAGAGGCAGTTTGGTTGAAAGGTTTGCTTGGTGAGTTTGGTAGGTTACAGGACAACATCAGGTTACTTTGTGATAGTCAAAGTGCAATACATTTGGCTAAGAATCCAGCCTATCATAGTAAATCAAAGCATATTCCAATTAAGTACCATTTTGTAAGACAGGTTATCACTGAAAGGGGAGTCTCTCTTGAAAAGGTGCATACAAAGGAGAACTGTGCAGACATGTTCACGAAACCAGTTTTGTTGGAGAAGCTACGCTGGTGTTTGGCTTCTCTTGGCTTGCAGAAAAGATAAAATAATAATAACAGGGCATCAGGCGAATTGTTGTCAAGGTGGAGATTGTTGAGATTTTCTGTTTGTAATGAAATAGGAAAAAAAACCTCAGCTGGTGACAACAATAGGAATTCAGGTCCTAGATTAACTCCAGTTTGTTGGGAGGGAGTTAATGCCTCCTATATTTGATGTGAGGGAGTTAATGAGGCTGTTAGATTCTCTATGCTATATAACAGGCAACCATTTGGATGGTTTGCTGAGAGTGTGAGAGTTTAGTGAGGATTTCATGATGTAATCTCCTGATTTTATTAATAAATTCCTGATGCCTATGTTTGGTGGACGTAGCCCAGATTGGTTGGGTGAACCACGTTAAATATTGTGTCATATGTGCTTGATATTCTGCTGTGTGTTATTTGTTGATTTGCTGTGCCTCTGGATTCCAACATTATCTCAACTGGGTCTTTCTCAGAATAGACATGCATGAGTTTCTGATGAAGGAATCTTCAGTTAACTAGAGTATCACTAGTTGAGTGGATTAATGCATCAATTGACTATTAACTCACTATTAGTTCCTCAAACAGTTTGGAACTAGTGTAACTGGACTTAACTCAGTAAACTGAGTTAACTAATTACAACTCAAATATAGCTCAATCTTATCTCCTTAATTTAAGGGATAACTCTTGCATGACTTCAGAAATACTTCTAACCTGAATTTCTCCAACTAATTAATTTAAAATAAATAAATAAATTATTTCTAAGTAGCCGTTAAGACTAAATTCGATTTTAATTCACAATTTAATTCAAGGACAAATTAATTGGAATATTATTGTTGCCATATTTCAACACTCCCTCTCAACAAGAAAGGGATTATCTGCCACCCCGATCCTGTCTCTATGGAACTCGAATTTACACTTTGACAATGCCTTTGTCAAAATGTCAACATCTTGCTCCTCTGTCAAAATATACTGCAACAACATGATCCTCCTCGCTTGTGAAAATCCACGGGAAACAATCTTGCTTTATGCTTCTCCACACTACCATCAACAGCTTGCTTTACCTTGTAAAGCCAACGGGAACTCACAATTGACTTGTTCTCTAGTCTCAGAACCACGTCCCAAACTCTGTTACAAACTATGGAGTCATACTCCTCCACCATAGCATCAACCCAAATCGTCTGCTACACTGCTTCCTCAAAGGAAGATGGCTCGGTCTCAACACATTCCCCAGCAAGGGCCATGTATCCAGTGTACCTCTCAGGTGACCTCCTCTATCTTCGCTGAGAAGATGGTGCTCCCACATTCTCTCTCGCATCCTCCAACATTCTGTCAGCTTCTCTAGTGCGCTTTCGTCCATCTCTAGAAGAATCTACTTGAGTGGATGTCTCCACTCCTGGAACCTCTGCATGCAGCTACTTTGCATTAGTCTGAGGCTCCTCCTCCTTAGGAACCAATAGTTCCTCCACAGCCTATAGTTGGAGCTCCCTCTCAAGGGAAACTCGCATGGCCTTCTGCTCATCAAACTTGAGATCTCTGTGAACCACTGTCCTCCAACTAGTAGGCTAGTACACCTGATAATTGTGAGGTGTATCAGTGTACCCCACAAATATCCCCCACTTTGCTATCAGCTCAAGCTTCAATATACCGATGAGCCAAAGATCCTGAAGTGACCCACATTTGGTCTCTTACCGGAGAAAGCTTCCTTTGGTGTCTTCATCCCAAATATGCGATGTGGGCTTCTATTATGCAAATAGACCACTATGTTGCATGCCTTAGCCCACAAGTGAAGTGGTAGGCCTTGGTCACGCAGCATTTCCCGTGTCACCCCTACAATAGTTATGTTCTTCCTCTCGGCCACCCATTCTGTTGTGGGTTATGAGGTGTCGTCAACTCTCGTTAATTTCTTCCACTGCATAGAAGTCCTTAAACTCTTGAGAGACATATCCTCCACCATTGTTGCTTCTCAAGGCCTTGATCTTCTTCCTTGACTCTTTCTCGACCAAAGCTTTGAACTCACAAAACTTTGTGAAAGTTTGGTCCTTCTTCTGCATGAAATAAATCCAACATTTATGAGAATAGTCATCAATGAAAATCACATAATACCTTTGCTTCGTTGTCGATGCCGCCGAGAATGGTCCACACAAATCAGTATGAACTCGCTCTAAGATAGCCTCTGCTTGACTGTCTCGATCATGAAAGGAAGATTTGGTGTACTTTCCCAAGGTACAACCTTTGCATGTGTCAACTTGATCAAGTTTACTTTTGGGAAGTCCTATAGATATTTGCTGCATTATCTTCAAATCTCCATGATGCAAATGGCCCAACCGCTTGTGCCACAACTCGCCAATGTCTTGGCTTTGCACCAATTATGCTTTCGTACTCAATGTTGCACAATCATCTACCTCTAGTTTATAGAGATTCTTCACTCGAATCCCTATCCTCTTGGTCAAACCTGTGGCTATGTGTCTTAGGAACACCTTTCCTTTACTGAAGACAACATCGTAGCCTTTGTCCTCCAACATTGCGATCGATACCAAGTTCTTCTTCAGTCTAGGCACATACATCACATCTGTCAAGGTGAGAGGAGCTCCATGCTCCCTCTGAAAAGCAACTTTGCCCACTCCTAAAACACTATACCTTCCGTCATCACCCATCTATATGCGCATCTTAAGGTCTTTCTCCTCCAAGGCACTGAATAATTTTGTATCAACGGTCATGTGGAATGAGGCTCCACTGTCAAGATACCAGACACAACCCATCATCAATGACACCATGCATGTGATGAGGGTAAAGTCCATTTTGAATTGAGAGGGTGATGCCTCACCTTTCGATCCTTCCGAGGATCCCTTCTTGGACTTCTTCGATGGGAAATTAGTCGCATAATGTCCCCTTGTGACAATTAAAGCATCTTACTTTAGACATGTCACCCTTCTTCCCTCCATGAGAAGAATTCGATTTGAAATGGGAAGCCTTCCCCTTCCCTTTCCTTGCCTTACTTGCTAAGGCCATATTTTTTTCATCATCATTCTTAGATGAAGAACCATCTTGTGTGCTCCTCCTGATCTCCTCCTGAAAAATATCCGACCACAGTCGTTCCCAATTCAACAGTTTCTCCCTTCCATTCATAGAGTCCTGGTAGCTATTCCAACTCTTTGGAAGGCCAAGGAGAGTGAGGCTCACCATATCATCATCGGTAGTAGTTATTCCCACACTACCAAGCTCATCTCTGCAGGTGGTGAGCTTGTTTAGATATGTGGAAATAGTATCGCCCTTCTCCACCTTGATTCTTCGAAGCTTATCCTTGAGCACCAATTTCCTCTGGTCACTACTGTTCTGGTGGAGGTCCATCAATTTCTTCCACATTGAAAATGGAGTATCCTTCCCATGGAGACTTGAGACAATATGGTCTCGAACTCCCTCAAGGATGACCCGTCTCGCCTTTGCCACACACTTCTTTCACTCAGCCAAATCTTGTGCATTAGTTGAAGCTGGCTTTGGGATTTCTTGATCAATGAATTCCTTCAAGCCATTGTCTTCTAATACAACCGCCATTCTATCTTTCCATGCTATGTATTTCGAGCTACCTTCCAAGGCATACTCGAGTCTCAGGCCATAAAACCCCATTGGCCAACCTTGAAGTAGGATATGAATTCGATTTGCATCTGCAACCCCAAACTTAAAACTTTGAGTTCTCTTCTTAGTATATTGTTCACAGCTCTGATACCATGTAGAAAATCTGTGATAGGTTAACCCGATAATGCAATATATATCAAAGTAGAATACTATAACCTACTTCTACTATCAATTTGTGGAAGCTTAAAGATCAAGCTGAACAATATAACCAGAAGAAGAAGAATCAATGGCATAATACACATGAAAATGCTTTGGGGAAAGCCTCAGCTAAAAACCCCACACTATTGTATTATCATACATGGTGGAAATACATAGGAATTATACAAAGCCTTAGCTCTCACAGCTATCCAGATCTCAGTACAATCCTCACAAATGATCACAGGCAATCTTGGCTTTTCTCCATCCTTCTTCTCTGCCCTCCAAGCCCCTATTTCCTTGTGTTGTTCCTTGTGGATGATTTGCCTCTTACCAAGTGGAAAACCAAGCCTTCAAAACTGCACAATCCTCAAGGATGAATCCTTGACTGCATGCATGAGTTTTCTCCATGAGAAAACACATGCAACTGATAGTACAATGTCCTTGAACATTTATCTTAATTGGGTCTTTCTCAGAATAGACATGCATGAGTTTCTGATGAGGGAATCTTCAGTTAACTGGAGTAGCACTAGTTGAGTGCATTAATGCATCAACTGACTATTAACTCACTATTAGTTCCTCAAACAGTTTGGAACTAATTTAACCAGAGTTAACTCAGTAAACTGAGTTAACTAATTACAACTCAAATATAACTCAATGTTATCTCCTTAATTTAAGGCATAACTCTTGCATGACTTGAGAAAGACTTCTAACTTGAATTTCTCCAACTAATTAATTTAAAATAAATTAATTAGTTATTTCCAAGTAGTTGTTAAGACTAAATTTGATTTTAATTCACAATTTAATTCAAGGACAAATTGAATTGGAATATTTTTGTTGCCATATTTCAATATCAAGTAATGACATTTGTAATATTATCCTTATCCCCCAAGATGATCTCCTCCTTTATCTCCCAATGATCTAGCCGGGGCTTGGCATCCTTATGCCACCCTCGCTTGAGCCAAAGGTGGTTTTGACTAGAGTTAGAAGCAATTTTTGAGAGTTTGTTGGCTTCCATGTTATACAACTTCTTCTTCTACATCAAATACCTAAACATAGTCATGCACTCAATGGGGGAAATTCTAGCCTCAATTAAGAGAATATGGTAGGGAATATTACCTTTAATCTTGAGGTTGTAGGTTATGAATTTCTTCTAGACCATTTCAATATTTCTCCTCGAATCTCTAGATAGACTACAACCCCACACATCACATCCATATAAAATAACAAGTGTGAACTTTTTTTTTACTCCAAACCCAAAGATCAACCATCTTACAATTGTTTTCAAGCTCATAGTAATCTTTCCAACCACCTATAATCCTTTTATCAATGTTATAGTTCCAGATGAGCTGATGGTGGATGTCAATATCTAAATATTTGTAAGAAGAAACATTCTCTAAGTAATTGTTATCATAAATGAACTTATCATAGGAAATATTTTTGGATTTAATAATCCTAATTTTAGTCTTGTTAGTATTAATAGTCATACCCATCTTAGAATAGAAATCGTGGAGGGTTTGAAGTTGCTTATTGAGATTGTTGGGACTCCTCGCAAAAATAACACTATCATCAACATAAAGGAGAAGAGTAATGACTATGTCAACGAGCTTGGGTCCTTCACACCCAACAACTTCTAAGCATTCCTCAAGCTTGTCAATGTATATGCCAAAAAGGGTAGGGGATAGGGGGTACCCTTGCTTAACACTGATGTTGCATTTAATATCAGTAAACTAACACCTGGTGGTCTTAAGCTTGGCAATAAAATTATCGTATAATCTAATAACAATGATACTTAACTCGGGAGGAACCATTATCTCATCAAGCCTTTGCCATAACTTCTCTTGAGGAACCATGTTGAAAACTTTTCTAAATTCAACAAAACAGCAAAAGGGATTAGTCTTACTGTTATAACAATCCTCGGCAATGGTCCTAAGAGTGACAAGGTGGTCGATCGTAGAGTTATTCCTTATAAAACTTGCTTGCCCAATAGATCTTTTACCATGCATTTCAATCCAAGTGCTAATCTAATTTTCCATAATGAGCCCATACAACGTGGCTAAAATGTGGTTAATCATGATAGTCTTATAGTTAGAGGGAACTTTTTTTATCTCCACTTTTAAATATATGCATGATAAGGCTTTGCATCCACAACTCAGGGAAGCCTTGTTTAACTGCCAAGTTGAGGAGATTGAGCAAGTGTGGGGTAAGTATGGACCTCCCAATTTTGAGAATTTCAGCTTGGTACCCTTCAATATCCCTAGCTTTCCCTATAGCAAGCTTCTTAATTCCGGATTCGACGTCATCCAAAGACAATGTATCTCCCTCTATAGAAGTGATTTTGATATAGCTCATAATATCTGAGGAGTCACAAAAATTCCTAAAATAAACATCCCATTCAAAGAAAAGAATTTGAAAAAAAAAAAAAAAATACAAATAAAATAATGCAAAGACAAAAAATAAACTAATTATTAACATATTCATAATTTAAAACAGTTAAATATTAATGTAAATCTACTCAAGTATATAATATAATTTACATATTAAAGAAAATTTATTAAAAAATCTAAGTTCAAAAAAATTTAAATCTATATTTAATAATAACAAATACATGAATAATTCCTGAAAATATATATATATATATATATATATATATATATATGTATATATATATATATAAGAAAAGAATTAAACAATATCAATAAAAAAACTAATTAGAATAATGTAAAACTACTAAAGAATATCTCTTAATTTATCTATTAAGGAAAAAAAATTGACTAATATTATTAACCTAGATTTATTTATCAACTAATTAAATTTCCATATATATATATATATATAATTTCAAATAAAGAATAACTATAAATAATATAATAAAAGTTAAAAAGAAAATATGTATAGAATAAAATAATTAGACAAAAGAACTAGAAAAATATATTAATTGAGTGGAGTCCAGAGTCTCGCTCTAGCCTATTATGGAAAAGACGTTGTAAGGTTGCGTTATGTTATGTGATGTTATGTTATGTAAATATTTTGTCTTGCCAAATTAAATAACGATAGAAATAAAAATAAAATACAATTAATTTTTATTATTATTTATAATTATTAATTAAAACATTTTGACTAGGTCAAATTACATAAAAATAGAAATAGAATAGAATTATTTTTTCAGTGGGGGAGAAGCATCCCCGCTGAAGAATCAACATAGAACATCTATCGCCGAAGCAAGCAGATTTCATCAAACAACATTATCGCCAAAGCGAGCAGAATTACATCATCACCGAAACAAATATGATGCAGGATTGCGCAGCTCCCACAGGAATCGAACGTGGTTGGGGGGTGCGAAAGCCAACCGCCCCAACCAACACATCATGCACTCACGTGCAGAAATAGAATAGAATTAATAATTATCAATTATCAATTATTAATAATTAAACCATCTTAGATCTATCTCAACTCTGGATTTACCAAGCGTTGAGAGGGATCAAATCTCTTGAGGTGCAAACCTCTTTTAGAGTGAAAAGAGATATTAATTATAAAAAGAAAGTAGGAAAGCTAAGACCAAAATAAATAAATAATATAATATAATATAAAGAAAGAAAACAAAAGAATTAAAACAAAAGAAAGGAAATGAAAAAAAAAGAACCAAAATGTAAAGAGGACAACAAGAAACGGAAAAGAATGAATATCCCTATCAAGACAGCCTAGGGATCCAACATCTATTCATCTTCTATCCATCTTCCCTATTCAACGTCTTATATATTTTATCAATTTCAATAGTCTCCCTCAACTTCGGGAAATGGAAATAATTAATCTTAGTAATGACCTGGGACTCTTCTATACAAATGTGGTGTTTAGTCTTATCCACATGTTACGCCAAAGTTGATGAGAAAGTTCTACAATGTTTTAAGTCAATTGTATGTTCTTTAATCCTTTGATTTATGGAATGGCCAGTTTCACCAATATAGGGAGTCCCACAAGAACCTGTGATTACATAAACACCCTTCATATCCTTCGGGTACACCTTGTCTTTGATAGATCTTAGAGAGCTTTGAATGGTATTCATGAGCCTAAAAGTTGAAGGGGCATTATGCTTCTTAGGGATCCAAGCAATCCTGTTGGTGGTCACTTAGATAAAGAGAAGAGGAACAGTAGGGACTAAACCTCTGGGCTCTTTCTTTATCCTATGACCTTTGTTATCCTTTAAGAAATCCTTGATACGTTGGTGCTTAGTATAGCCATTATTTCCAAGCACCTTAAGAAGATGGGTTCTTTCATTCTCTAGGTGAATTTCATGAGAAACCCTTAAATCACGAGTTGCCAAAGTGTTGAGAACTCCCAATGTTTTAGCAGGATAATGATGGGACTTGGCATGAAAATATTTCTTTATGTGAGTCTTCTTATTAAAGACCTGGTGAGAGAAAGAACTATCACCTTTCTTAGAGATAAGAACATCAAGGAAAGGAATATTACCATTGATTTTTGTCTCCATAGTAAACTTTATGGAGTTAGACTGATTGTTAAGATGTTGAAAAAAATAATCCAATTTTTCACGACCATGAGGTGAA
The DNA here is from genome assembly GCA_031772625.1 of Pinus tabuliformis. NCBI lineage: Eukaryota > Viridiplantae > Streptophyta > Pinopsida > Pinales > Pinaceae > Pinus > Pinus tabuliformis. The sequence continues at coordinate 481,859,231 of CM062809.1, read as the reverse complement.
ATGAAGCAGGTATCATAAATGAAATAGAAAGCACAAAGTTTAAGAAAGCGAAACCCTTTTATTAATTTAGACCTTAGCCTTCTCACACTTTCTCACTGCAAATACATCACAATGTATCCCATTATATAACTATGGGATCACTAGACTCGATGGACATAACAACATGGAAGATACACACCTTGACTTAGCTACAACTCACTTACATTGGAAACAATTACTTCTAGAACAACAACTGGTAACCCATATATCTAAGAAGACAACTCAACAAACCTATCACATTACTAGACACTTCCATTTCTACATTATTCTAACATCCCCCCTTAATGGAGAAATAGATTTGCTATAATATAAATAACAATGTCTGTTGGTCTAAGTCTCACCTAGGCTTACAAATATCATTCAAACATTTCATTTTGACTTTCTTTGCTTCAACATATTGTTGAAATTTCTTCTGGACTTGCTTCTCCAAACTCCAACGCTTTCAACCTGTTTAGTCTTCTTCCTAATCGAGGTCATGAACAATAGATATTGCTTCTTATTACAACTAGGATGATTCCAATACATTTCAACTCCTTTTTCAGCAATTTCATTTTCATCATCAATTGTTTCATGTTTACTTGACTGTTGCCTCATCAGTTCATAATAATATATGATTTACTTTGGGCTCTAATGCATCAAAATACTAGGAACTTATTCAAATGTATCCACCACTATTTCCATTTCTATGTCATCTAAATTATTTATTGATTCACCATTTTTCTCATTTTGAAGAGCCTTCGCCATTAAGCATGTAACACCAGCTGCATCTTTTAGACCTTCATTAATCTATTCAAACAAATTTTGAAGTCATTCTTCAATAAGCTTTATCTCTGCATCATAATCAAGTTTGACATCTTCAAACTTGTTTGTTCCTCTAACAACTACTACAATTTCCTATTCATGTTCTACCACTGATCATCAAAAGGAAACAACAATTTATCAACTAATTTATTTTCAAATATCACATGAAATTCATTTTCATAACTCAAATATCTATTATCAAATTTAATTGCAAATTCATCAGTTGTTGTTGAGTCATCCACAACTTTTTCCTCTGTAATCTCTCAACCAAGATGTAGATTTGTTACTAAATATTCACCTTCACCTTCATTAGTTTCCTCAGTGCATTCCATTTCGGGTTGATTCAAATCTATATTTATCATTTCATATTCCACCTCAACCCTACGATACTTTCTCCTAAATTATTTTATTTTACTTTTCCTACCCATAATTTCCTTCTCCTATCAATAATGCACCAGATGAATAGGCGGAACAATCCTAAAACTAGACTAACCTGGTAAAATTCAAATCTCTATAAGAACGAAAGAACAAGGCCTTCCACGTCCAACAACTATGCCTCACAAGAAGCACCTCAAGCACTATTGAGCAATACAACCACATCAAGTCACATGACTTCACTTTGTAGTTGACAGAAAACACCACTAGGAAAGTGCTTACAATGAACAAGCTCATTATTACATATTCTCACAACAGATACCACATTCTCCTGTGGTTGAGCTCTCTATTACTTTTCACATGAAATAAGCATAAGACATATCTTCATCTTACTTTGTTGCATTCAATAACTGCTCAAAAGTATTAGCCAATTGCGTTACCTCCTACACAAGTCATCAACTTAGTGGAGGTCAATCTCTAAGACTCCTTAATGCACCAAAAACACACCACACCATTCTTCCACAATGTTCATGAGTTTGAGCCTCTTCCATACTTGCACAAGTAGTCTTATCAATGCCTCATAGACAAGCATCATAGAAAGAATTTATCTCTCCTTGGCACGATGGATGGCAGATCTCCTTCACAACAACTCGACACAGACTACCTTAGATTCAACTCACCTTCACTTGCCACCAATCAACTCTCAAATGATCCATCACTTGCGTTGATAGATCAGAGTTCTCTGAGTCTTATGATAGATCGGTAGACGAACCCTCCACACGATGCCAACATATCTCGACTAGTATCACAAATTAACAGCTTCCTGAACCTGAAATTACTTAAACAAATGAATTTTGCAGTTTCAAAGAAGCATGCAAAACCCATGGCTCCTGCTCCCATGTCAAAAAATAACAGCCTCCACCTTTATCGTCCAAAACTAAAACTCACAAAGAGGTGTGCACAAAAAGAACCAGGTAGAAATGACTATCGATTTATCAAGCAAATCTCAGACAAACAAATTCTCCAATAGATGTTGCATACCAGACCTTGTATCAATCATTGAAGCATTGAACCCTACATTGTTGTTGCTAGATCCATGCCAATAGAAATGTGGCTTTATAGATTCCAAGAGGAGAGCAGTAAATGGTGTCTTTCTTCAACAATGGTTGTTCCAACGACAACAAACAACAAACAATGGGAAGATTTTCATCCGCACAAGGAAAGAGTGTAAAATGATCTCACTTAAACCTCAGATCTGCCACTTTAATTCATCTTGCATTCTTTGCCTCATAATTTTTCTAATCCGTGCAAAAAGAAGAACAACACCACTAATTTGATCCATGCTTCCACTCTTTTATTTAAAGAGAAAGATATCCCAAATGTTTTAATAGACCCACTTAAAAAATTCTCCAAAACATTCTCACGAATGGTGCTTTAATTCCATTGTGTAAGTCTATTAACTTGATTTTTTTATTTTTATTAAATAATCGACCCTTCTTATCTTTTTTCACAACACTCATAGTTATGCACAAATTCAATCTCCACATGCACACCTTAATATACACAACTCACTACATCATGATGGCCAACAGTAAAAAATTCTCAAACAAAAGCTCTTTCTTACTACGTGTGGCACAACTTTTCAACACGGTGATTAAAAGTGGTTTTACAAAGTTTTACAGCCACTTCTTAGCTACACCGCTCACATAGTTTCAGCACAATAATCATCTCCATAACTTGGAAAGTTCTTTATGCAACAACATTGCAACAACACATCTCAATTAGGATCAAGAAATCAATTCAATTTGTGACTAGAAATCTTCACAACTCTTCATGACTTTGATACCAAAATAGAAAACGTCGAGTTTAACAAAGAATAACCTTTTTATTAGTTCAGGCCTAAGCCTGCTCACACTTGCTCATTGTAAATGCATCATAATATATCCAATTATATAACTATGGGATCACTAGACTCGATGGACATAATAGTTGAGAATTTGGTAGGGCAAAGATTAATTCAAATTCTCTTACATGATAACTGCTTGTGTTATATCTTTACTTATTGTCTTTGTTCATCATTACTACAATGTTCAATACATGAAACAATTATCAAAACAATAACATCAGTGACACAATAGTTAGGCTCCAATCCAGGGCTAAAACCCCTCCTCTTGAGGGGAAAACCCATAAAACTCTTCTTATAGATTCTTCACCAAATGAGTACAAAGACCATAACAAACCTTTGACCTATATTTCCTCTCTTAGACTAACACACAATCATCATTTTCATCATCACCATGCTGCATCATGTAGCACTAGACAATATCATCATGACTTCACCGAGCTTCATGATGTAGTATTGAGCACCATCCTTTAGCATTGACACTGTATTTGAGTATCATCATAACTGCATCAATAAGTATGACTTTCACATAATTATTCGAAGAATGCAACACTATATTTTGGTATAACCCCGAGCTACTGTGACAATCACATGTTGCGGAAACCATCAATTCCTGTGATCTGAGCTACTGAGGAAGTCATTGAACTTCTATGATAATACCCAAGCTCCTATTATGAGATACAGTCTAAAATCTTCCTGTAATATGACCCAAAACTACATAGGAATGCAAGCTATTGTGGTGTCCTTACATCGAGGGTGTATATGCATATATATAGTAATTGATCCATATACTTGAGCCGACATGAGTTAGTGAAACGTTGTCTCTCCAATTATGAGTCGATGTGTCAAATATATATATATATATATATATATATATTATTGAAGTCATCATGTCACTTCTTTATGCATATGTTGAGGCCAACATGAGGATGATTGTGCTTGTCTTCTTAGAGGACTTATTCCAAGTGTAACATGACTTTATAAATATGACAATGAACCTTATCTATTATGACAAATCCTAAATACATCAAGAATAAGTCTTTGACCTATGAATAACACTTCTTACTCATAAAACCCATGATGTAAGGAATACAATAAATACATTTGTTTCTTCTTTACATAAAAGCATAATTACAAGTTATTATGCAGAACGAACCTAGTTACACTTTTTACAACACTCCATTTTAATTGGGGAGGTATTCATAATGATACCAGGTCACACTCAATCGCTTTGAATAGATCTCATATGAAGAGTCAGATTGGTAACCCATCTGTTTCTAGCGTCATATCAATCCAACATTGTTCACCGTGCAAGCCCTTGAATAAGAACTCCCATCTCCCCATGAGATCTTGAGCTACAATGCTAGTGATTACAATGACTATAGACACCATCATCATTGTGTTCACAGAGTATGGCCTTCCAGGACTATTCTTGTCTTGGGTTCCCAAAACTCAAAGAGTATCAATCCTCGACTACTCTTTTAAGAATTCTCAATCACGTTCTCCAAGAGTATCGGATGCCAGAGGGTTACCCCAATCCTCCATTAGGGAGGATACATCCACCATGTGTCTACATTTCTCTTCTTGGGCTTCACTAAGACTTATGGTTGTTAGTCCTGGTCTAGTGCATGACACATGAAAACGAAAACCACAACTGACACTCCCTCTTAATCAAGGGTGACCCAATCCAGGATCCCTCTTAAATAGGGACTTGCAGTAGCTTCATGGAACATCTAGTTGCTCGGAGTAGCTCTCTTCCTTTGATGTCATGCATTTCTTCTTTGTTGTGAAGTCTTCTTCTTTCGGGACTTCTTCATCAGACACAAACCATCCATCACTTTCATCATTCCTTCGGAGAGTGATCCATCAGTCCTGTCATCTGGTCTAGATTTATGTCATGTTGTTATATTTCTTCAATGGTCTCTCGTTCTGCTATATGGTCATCAACTGTGGAAAACATATACTTCCCTTTGGCAGACCTACATAACCTCATCTAGATATTATTTAAAATAAGAAATGAATACTTAAATCAAAATTACCTTTTTGATGGTCTTTCATCATGATGTCTTCCAATTTGTATCATCATCCTACATACATGTTGACACATACCCCAAAGATATTAATTGTCAAGGGTCTCTATCCTTTTAAGATTTCCATCAGAGCCTTTATATATTTCAAGGAGATTTCCTAGTCAAATATTTCTTGGTTTTCTGGATGTTGATTACCTTTACCATGATTGCATGTCTCATGATCTCTTCCTTCCTTTCTTCATACGTTTCTTTCCCAGGATCTTCCAATAAGAGTTCCTTAATTGTAGACAACCACCTCATACTTTATATGAGGACGAGATGAGGAAATGTTATGTTGATTTTATCTAGTGTGAACCATGTCTTCCGACATTCTTTCGAAGGAGGAGATTCCTTTCCTTTGATCATGCTTCTCATGATAGAGCAGTGATTCAAGTTACCTACAACCATACAACATGACATTATAAAATAAAATATAAGCATATATACCTCATTTACTTTTGGGTCATCTAGGCTTGTTTTAGCGGCTTCCTTGGTTGACAAGATCTTCAGCCCCTTGATATGCTTCATCTCTTATGTCATCATACCATCATCCCATGAATTCCACAAGTTGGAGTTCCTGATGAAACACTTCCTTCCACTCTATATCTATGAATCCTCCAATGAGGATTCCATCATAGAATCTTGAGGATCTCATATATCCTTATTCAATAGACATTTCCCTTTTGACTATTGTATGATGATACTTGTCCTGGATGACTTCTTCCGTTGATCTTTCAATGAGGTCACCAAGAGTTATATTCTTCAAAGTTGACTACCATAGATTTTGTTCCAACAGTCCTTCATGTTTCCCTATGGTGATGTCACGATCTGTTGCTTCTAATGCTTCTCTTCCTTGGACTTCCTTTTTTCAACTTCCTCCACTTCTTTGGTGAAATGGACTTCTTCTCTATCCTTCTTGTTGTTTTCCTTTTCAAGCTAAGGAAAATCCTTCCTGAGATGTTCATAGCATTGATTCTTAACTATGTTCTTCTTTTCTTTCGACAAAGTGTCTAAATCCTTTCATTTGATCCTTCAACACTTTCACCCTTGACCTGTCTACTCCTATCTTGCATAGAAACCACAAATTGTTGAATGAGGTAACTTACTTATCCCAAGAATTTTGTTATCATCGTGATGATGTCATGAGTTCTTGTTTCTAACCGCATCTTATTGTAGACATAACCTATGCAGGGTCTAGGAGCCATAAAGAGATCTATAGTGAGAGAGGTTGTCTTAGTGATCTCTTACTCCCTCTTACCATGGAATTCCTTTCCTTAGCTCCTTTGTCCTTTCCAATGATATGAACTTTCTTTTCTTGTAATGTTCATAATTCTTCTTTCTGCTTCTTTGATGTCTCCAATGTTGTTTATATGAGAGGATCTTAAGAGTTCCTTCCCATGAATTCAAAGGAGAAATTTTTCATTGATATGTTCAATGAATTCACTTATCTACAAGGACTATGACAATCCTCCTTATTCCATGCAAGGACCTTCGGTCACCCAACCAGCTTATTGATTTCCTTGCAAAATGAAGTCATTTAACCAAAATTGATTATAAGCATGAAAGATACTTACTTGGCACGTGAAGATGAAATATTCACCTTGATCATGTTGAAATTGGTTGAAGCAGATGCATTGATGTTTCCTTCAGATGAGATCCTTGTTGCAATGATAGGAAGCTTTCCTTCTTGCCTTTAAGATACTTTGACTTATACATCTGATCCTTATGATTAACAAATTGTTGACATACTTGAGATGGCACTGTATTGCTATCACACAAGTGGACTATGGAACCTTGTAGCATTATATTGAAGTTGCAACATTGTGTAGAACCATAGAGCATCGAGGTCACTTACTATGATCATCACCTTGTAGTACCAATATCTATAACTTAGTATTACCATGACTTTATCAACGGACACCTTCATTCCACATCGAGCATTATCCATAGAAACTATGATTGTGGTATAGTGAGACCTATTTATGAGCACTATGTTGTATATGACCCGCTTTTATATGCCATCGAGTATGTATCATTAAGCTATGGGAATCTGAGTTGTCAAGACTGTACTCTTCATAAAAAGGATTCAACTCGAGGTTGTGACTATCACGGGTATGTTGAGATCACTATGGTATGACATAAACCAAGATAGTGAGAGGAACGGAAACTGTTGCCATGTACCCGAGTTCTGAGCACTGTGATATAGCATTGAGACTTCATATTTTGATGGAGATTACTTAATCATCTTGTGATCTTCTATTGTGGAACCAAGATCCTTTTTGACCCAACAACATAGCACTAAGAAATTCAGATATGGATCCAAACTAGTCTCACTATAGTACTTATCCTAAATTGTCTTACTGTAATACCCAACTAAAGGTATATTCTAATAGCCTTAATATGAGTTGAGGTACTGTAGTCTAGATCTGAGATTCTTTCTGTAATCCTATTCAATAAAGCTCTCTGTTAGATATTATGTACCATCGAACTCTGATACATGTCAAGGATATATATAGGCGATTTTATCTCCATTCATGACTGTAAAGTAATCCTTGAGTGTCACTATAACCATAACTTAGAAGACCTCAGTTTGATTGTGACCATAGCTCTGATACCACATTTAGAATTGGGTAGGAAAAATATTAATTCAAATTCTCTTACATGATAACTGCTTGTGTTCTATATTTACTTATTATCTTTGTTCATCGTTATTATAGTGTTCAATACATCAAACATCTATCAAAATAAAAACAACAGTGACAAAATAGTTAGGCTCCAAGCCAGGGATAAAACCCCTCCTCTTGAGGGGAAAACCTACAAACCTGTTCTTATAGATTCCACACCAAATGAGTACAAATACCATGACAAACCTTTCACCTATATTGCCTCTCTTAGACCAAGACACGATCATCCTTTCCATCACCACCATGCTGCATCATGTAACACTAGACAATATCTTCGTGACTTCACTGAGATTCATCATGTAGTACTGAGCACCATCCTTTAACATTGACATTGTATTTGAGTATCATGATAACTACATTGATAAGTATGACTTTCATATAATCATCTGAAGAATGCAACACTATACTGTGGTATAACCCCGAGCTACTATGACAATCATATGTTGTGGAAACCATCAATTCTTGTTATCCAAGCTACTAAGGAAGTCATTGAACTTTTGTGACAATACCCAAGCCCCTGTTCTAAGATAAAGTCTAAAATCTTCCTCTAATATGACCCAAAACTACATAGGAATGCAAGCTACTGTGGTGTCCTCACAACGAGGATATATATGCCTATATATAGTAGTTGATCCATATATTTGAGCTGACATGAGTTAGTGATGTTAGTGTCAGTCAGTTCTGCCTGTCACTAGTGATCAAATATGCTCTTACAAGGTGTTGTTAGGGTGTGAAGTCAATTTTTTGTCATTTCAATGAGTCTTCAAATAAAAATTTGGTCACTGGCTAGGGTGTCTAGGGCTATTTCCACTCTCTCAAGAATTTCATATGTCGGTCACTTTCATCACTCAGTTGAATCTAACATTATGAAAACATCATTAATATCAGTTCAGTCACATCATCATGGTGTCCAATCATCTCAGCGTTACCATTAGGTCATTAGGGTTAAGGTCACAAATCGGTCATTTCATGTATAAATACGACAAATGAGGAGAGGAAATAGGTAAACTTGTTCAATAATACTTGATTTCAAATGTAGCTTATATTTCTATATGTAATAATGTTCCTAAGGTTCTAAAGTTAGAAGAAAGGCTACAAAACTAAAAAATAAGTGAATTGGTGAGGTGAGCCATCCTATCTCATTAATCACTTAGATACCAAGAGAAAATTATAAAGCAGATGGAGGAGCTCATTTATACTCATTTTCATTTGTCTCTCACCATCGCATTGAGCTACCACTTCTCCTTTTCATAAAATTATGTTTCCATCACCCTCATTGGAAAAAAAATTGCTCTCGTTGTGCACATAAAGCTTTTGTTGTGCTCCTAGATAACACAATGCGCAAGGATAGAATTCCCCAAGATCATTTTTTGACCACCAAAATTCATTTTTCAAGGCTCCACTTCTATCATGTCATGCTCGAGGCTTCATAACAAGTAAGTTCAATTATTCTCATGCCCTCCTTTTGCCTCTTATGTCAAGAATTGTTCATATGCTTCCACTCCTAGGGTTTATATGATTTTCTTAGTTTTGATCCCCAAATGATGGATTATTGCCCCAAACCCTAGTTTCCTTGTCCCTACACCTTTGTTTGCACCAAATACACTATTCCCATCCATCATAAAACTTTATCCCCTCATTTTCTATCCTTGTTCTCTAAACCCTAATCTACCCTATCTCTTTCAAGGGCAGGCCTGTGCTTTGGCCTTTTTCACTCCCTCCCCTCACTCATTTCCCAAAATTCATTTTTCCCCTACTCACTAACATCATCCCCTAACCTCCTAAATTTCCCCTAACCTCCTAAATTTCCTCAAAAATTTAGGTAACTCCCAAGTACCTCATACCACCTCATTTCCTCACAGCAACAAATTTCACTATTTTTGCCTACCTTTCCCCTAGGGTTTGAAGTATGGAGCTTGATTCACCACCATCAGAGAAGAGGAAATGAAACAAGGGGGGAAATATATTGAGGTTTGAGCCCTCTAATTGCAATGAAATCACCTCCTTCCATTTTGTCAAGAAATTATTTGAAGATGTCAATTGTTTAGAGTTTTGTCAAAAAGTGCAGGAAGTAGGTTACCATGAGCATCTCACAGGTATATTTGCCCTCAGCTTGAAGGAAGATAAGATCACCATTGCAGGGACTGATTTCATTTTTTCAGTAGATGCCATCTCTCAAGCTATAGGCATACCAAACCATGGTGAAAACTGGTTCAAAGGCATGAACCTAGACCCAGAAGAGTACAAACCCTACCTAAAATCACTATACAAAGAAACTCACTCACATGTTTTCCCATTCAGATACTTGTTGGAGATATGCACCATTAATTAAGGTTGTCATGAAATTATTTACATGTTAAGGCATATTTTCTAGGTTATATCAAGACCACATAAGGCTGCTCATCCACGTTACAACAGCCAAGTCTCTTAATTTGTGCAGTTACTTGTATAGGAGCTTAAGCAAAATGTTTGAAAGGGTGCAATTGAAATGCAAAGTGCATTATCCCAACCTTTTTCACCATAGCCTGCTAAAGGTCATAGTTCTCCATCAGTTGACAGACAAGAACATGACACGGGACACTTTCATTGAGGCAGCCTTGAAAATGCATATAACCACTTCACCAAGCCAGCACCAAACCATGTTAACACAGTCAATGGAGGTGGGGTCATCAAGAAAGCAGGATGAGGTTTCCAAGGCACCTAGGCCTAAGGTGACCAAGACATATCAGAGAGGCATAAAGCTTGTGTTTTCTCCTCAAATTTAGGAAGGGACCAAGCCTACTACATTAGCAAAACAGGGATCACCATCACATCATGAGGCTTCTTTTCATGATGAGGAGCCCATTGAACATGATTTTGACCTAGTTGAATTGGAGGCACAAGATGAGCATAAAAAATATAACAATTCATCAAAGAGAAGGATTCTCAGATCATGAAGATCAAGGACAATTTGGCCAGGGCCAAATTCATCATTTCATTCCTTGAGCAAGAAAACAATCAACTTAAGGAAAAACAACTAGCCATGGAGAAAGAGCAATTCAAAGCCATGAAACAAGAGATGAAGGGAAAGGCATTGGTGGAACATGATGAAACTGAGCAACATGAAGAACATGTGGCAAGAAAAATACCAAGAACAATGTGTCTTAGTAGGGCACTTCAGAAAGAAAGTGAACAAAGGCCACCAATGGAAGAATTGACCTTTGAGGAGAGGATTGCCATGGAAATAAATGAAGACAAGGAGTTTTCACTTGAAAATATCAATTTTCACCTTGAGAATCTCCTTAACAAGGCTAACAGGGATAACAAGTTTCAAAAGAAGATGGCCATCCATTATTACACTAGGAATCAAGTTGTCAAGGTCAGAATCAAGCAATTGAAGGCCAAACTCAAGGAAACCCTAATCAGCCATAAGGAGAAGGGTAAGTTGGATTTTCTTGCTGATGAATCCATGGTTGCATAACATACCTCATTAGACATCTCTGGCCAAATTTTGGGAGAATTTGGAGATTTTTTTGTGTTTTGGTGCAGGCTGGTGCAAATCTACAATTTTTGGCAATTTTATGTCTAGGTGTGCAGCGAGCTCATGATGTGCTTTTTCCTCAGGGATCTAAATGATGAAAACTCAAAATATTTGGAAATATTATGACCCCCTCTCAAAACCAATTTTCTCACTTTCCTGATCCAAGGCTCAGTTTTTTAGAATTTTGCAAAAAAGAGGCCAAAAATCACCTTTCTGCCTCTCTTTTCCCATTTCGTTGCGCACCTAGAGACACCTTGGGATAATGGCCACATCTCAGCCAAAAATGAGTCATTTTAAGTGAAAAAATACTCTAACAACATATAAACCCTTTCCTTTTTCCATAACAGGATTCATATCTGGATTTTGACTTTAGAAAGGCACTCAAAAATGGCCTCCAACACCTCACGAAGCACCTGCAAATTTTTGAGTTTTTTGTGAAATTTTCACTGTGTAATTCTTTGTAATTCCTAGTTCAACTTTGGTAAAAGTCAAAATGGTGAATTATATGAATTTGAGTCTAATAATAAATGTAAATATTATGTATTAATGAGTGGTTAGTCTTTGTTTGATGTAAATTTGACCTCATTTATGAGAGAGGTTGCAGTTAAAGTTAATTGTAGAAGTTGTTTTAACTTCCCTAAACATTAGGGTTTTGTTAGAACACCTCATAGAACAATTCCTAGAGTCATGGATTTGACCCATGAGAGTGGGAAGAGGTTGTTTTGGTATTTATGTATCAGTTTCTCAGTCATAGAACAAGTTGGACATCATAGGAGAAAACTATTGTAGCATGTACTTGACATTTTTGGAAATCAAAGGACATAGTTTGCAGATATTATTTAGGAATTCATGTGTAGTAAGTTTGTGATGTTTTTTTTTCTTTGGTATAGCTTTACATGAAATATATTCATCTTTCCTTTCCATTCATTAATTCTTCAATGATTTTCCTTACAATTTATAAACATAATTCTTTGCATTAAGCTCTATTTAGATGGAAAAATCATTATGTGTATTTGATTTCCTGCTTAATGAATTCATGTTTCATGCTCATTAAGACCTTAAGCTTCTTCTTAACACTACACCAACAAACCCTAAGATCCATTATAAAATTATTGCTACCTTGATCCTTCATATCTTTGCTAGTGTAACCCTTTGATCCTCAGACCTAGCTACCTAGTTTTTCTCCCTTACCCAGCAACAAAACCCACCTAACCCTAGCTATATAACCTAAAATCCTTTACATTCCAGTCATCTCTTGACTGTGATTTCATATAGAGAGCCCTCTCTGGTTTGGTAGGACTAGCTACCAAACAAAAAACTTGGTATGTGGTTACCTCCGTCGATCTCCTCTCAGCCTGGGGCATTGTGGAGGGTAACAAGTGAAATGTTGTGTCTCCAATTATGAGATGATATGTCTATATATATATATATATATATATATATTGAAGTCAACATGTCACTTATTTATGCATATGTTGAGGCCGACATGAGGATGACTATGCTTGTCTTCTTAGAGGACTTCTTCCAAGTGTAACCTAAATATGACAATGACTATTATATATTATGACAAATCCTAAACACATCAAGAAGAAGTATTTGACGAATGAATAACACTTCTTGCTCATGAAACACATGATGCAAGGAATACAATAAATACATTTGTTTCTTCTTTACATAAAAACATAATTACAAGTTATTATGAAGACCAAACCTAGTTACTCTTTTTACAACAATAATAACATGGAAGATACACACTCTGAATCAACTAAAACTCACTTACATTGGAAAAAAATTACTTCTAGAACAACACCTTGTAACTCATATAGATCTAAGAAGACAACTCAACAAACCTATCACGTTACTAGACACTTCAATTTCTACATTATTCTACAAAACAAACCTCTTCCAAATATTAGGATGGAATTGAGCAGAAGCCAATAACTTGGATTCAAAGTCTTGCATGAACAAATAATAGCCATGACTAGGGAAAGTGGAGAACCCATAGCAACTCCACAAATTTGTTCATGAAATTCACCTTTAAAGTTGAAAAAGGTAGAGGTAAGGTAGACCTCAACTAACTTGGTTGCATTTGGATCATTAATGTGATTAATACGTTCCATAGCCTCACTAGTGGGGATATTAGTGTAAAGGGATACAACATCCAAATTTACAAGAATATCCCCAAGATCAAGTCTAATACCCTTTAACTCATTGAAAAAAGAATAAGATTCTTTAACAAAGCATTTCATATGGACAACAAGGGGTTTGAGATTTTGAGCTAAATACTTGGCTAGAAGATACGTTGGAACACCTATTGTATTTACAATGGGTCTAAGGGGGGCACCCTCCTAATTTATCTTTGGAAGCCCATAGATCCTAGGAGTAAGAGGGCTGCTCTAATTAAGCTTATGGCTAAGGGAGCTCACTATGCTACTAGATTTTATAGCTAGAGCCACATATTTTGATACTTTTTTTAGGGGTTTCTTATTCAACTTCTTATAGCTCTCATTGTTATGGATGTGATCCAACATTTTGCTACGGTAGCCATCTCTATCTAAGATAACTATTTCCTCGCCCCTGAAAATTTTCAATATTATTTATTCCATAATGTCTACCATAATAAAATATTTACCATAAGTTACTTCCCACCATAATTTAAGCTAGTCCTTGCATAAAAAATGGATAGAAATAAGATGCAAATAAATATACTTATTAGGAGTCACTTTCCACTACATGTTTTTCTTGGCACTTAAGTAAAATTGTAAATGTGTATACTTAATGGTTATGACCCCCCAAAATTTATGCTTCACATCTCAATTTATTAGCTCATTTTAAAGCAAGGCTATAGGATTGTAGCACTTGTTTTAATTTATATGGTAAAATGGATATTAATTTACAACTACCATTTTATATATTTAGTATATTTTAATGTGATATCTATATATATATAGTTGTCTTTTATGTTTGTAATTTTATTAATAAAAACAAAATTACAATATAACAAATTGAATTTTATTAATTTGATTATTTTAACTTTTTATTATTAATTGAGCCAACATATGTTTGCACACTATAACATATTTATCATACATGGATTTACATTACTTTAAACCTTCTTTTTTTAATTGAGTAGATATGTAAATGTTAAATGTCTAAAAACCTTTACACCACTACAATATCATCCATACTCTACCCACATTTTATATTTTTTATTTTGTTCAAGAATTTCTGGATTACTTACATTAGACATTGTTATTGTCTATGTTTCGAGCCAGCGAGTGTGGCTTATCCTCGGGACATAGATATGAAATCTGATCACACGTTGAGGGATAAATAGGTGAGAGAAGCAAGGTCAGAAAGGAGAAGAGACATTAAACTAGATGAATGTTAGGAGGTAAAATATGAAAAAATCAACCATCAAGAATTAAACGATCACGATACTTAATTAAAGGAAACAAATCAAAAGAATAATTAAAAAAGGTGTAGTCTAACTTACAAAAGAAATGGCCTTTTTCATGACATTTTTACTGGTCAATTTTCACCAAACTTTGGCAGAGATTTTTAAAGCTTGAGTTTAAGTTGTTTATTCTGTAAAGATCGAGTGTTTGAAAGGGTTTTTTTAGGGTGCTAAATCATTTATCCTTTCAAAAATGCATTTTAAAGAACAAAGAATCATATTCTTTCTTGAAACCGTTTTCCTTAATTCCAGTGAAAAAGTCTATTTCATCTATAAGTTAGACTACACACACACACATATATAATATTTTAAAAAATTCGATACATGTAAACATAATATAATAAATATAAAGAAATTTATTATAATAAATCTTGAAGTAATATATAAAATAGAAATTAACCCAAATGTAATACTACATATTAATGCATACTAATATATGCAACAATAAATATATATTTAATAATATATATTAATAATCAAGAAAAATATAAAAACTAAAAACTAAAAATATTATTAAGATAGAATACTTTCAGAAAATCACATATCATTTTTTGTTGCCGACGCGTTTTGAACCACTAAATGGCTTCATCATCAGGACTTCGTGGTTCGAAACGCGTCGACACCAAAAATTGAGATGTGATTTTCCGGAAGTATTATATCTTCCCATTATGAATCACACAAGTTTGCATTCTGAAAACTGAAAATATTAATAACCATAATTAATAAATGGATGCATGAATTAAATTAAATTAATAATCTATGAAAATGTTGACCAAAGCAAAGAAGTCAAAAAATTATATCCCACAGAAAATTAAATCTTAAGAATAGTATGAAAAAATAAAATAAGATGAAATCAAATATAATTAAAGATTTTTAGAATAAATTAATAATATAAATATTATAATAAAAAATATGATTTAATAAGCCCCAAGGGATAGCTCAATTGGTCGAGTTCCTATTGCTAAATACCTCTCCTATAAGGAGGTTGATCAGCCTCATCATTGAGTAATTATATGGGCCTTAATTGGCCTTAATTCACGTCCTAGATTAGTCAAACCAACTATTCTCACAACTTATTGCATACTTTTGATTATATTTTGTTTACGAAATGAGTTACAGTTGGATATTTGGCTTTGTGGTCTAATGTGCATGTAATGCAGGAATAAAGGATAAAAGCAAGGAAAAATGCAGGTATAAAATATAAAATAAAGGAACTATGGAAAAGACCTTGGTAAAACTAGAATGGGACAAGGGAGAGTGATTATAGGAGGTAAATCCTCCTCATTTACTACCCCTCCATTCAAAAATTCCTCCACCAGCTTGGAGTGCAAACATCCATCACTTTGAAGGCTAGAAGATAGCCGAGCAAGTGAAAAGGACAGAAACCAGTTTTTCTTGAGTTAGAGGCCAAGCCTCCCTATTGGGAAGGAAGTCGTTAGAGATTTAAAATGTATAAATAGAGAGGCTTAGGACCTCAGTAGGATTCAGACTTCTATTATAAAAACTCCACTTTATTTCTGAGTTGCAAGACTTGTGATAGTTTGTTCTGTAATCTATGGTTTTAATAATAAGAATGAGTTATGTTTAAGCCAACTCTGAGTTAACTCTGAGGGCTGAAGCTCTTAGGTTAGGGCCCAAAGGCAAAGCTCCTCCTTATTGTACATGTATGCTAGCATAGAGCTCTGTTCTATCTGATTGCTTAAGTAGTTTCATCGTTTTCTGTTCATTTTCTTAAGTAGCCTTATGGTTTTCACTGTTTATTTGCTTAAGTAGTTGCACTTTCATTACATCAATATAACATATATTATTGATGGTTTTCATGTTCATTTGCTTCAGTAGCTGCATTTTTTGTAGTTTACTTCTATTTGTCCCTTCTTTCATTTTACAGGTTAGCTAGGAAAAAAAGATCACTATCAAGTTGTGCGCAGGTGTCTCGGCCTCATCTCCTCCCTCTGGGACCATGACTTGAGGAAGAAACCCTTCAGCAACCCCCAAAACACATGTTTCTGGTTCTCGCATGAGCTATGGAGTTTTTCGTTTGATGCAGTTACTCGTTCACCTCACTGTGTTTTTCTGTCATTTTCCTTTAAAAACCTCCTTCAGCACGTTCTTCATGCATCGCTTCCTCGCCGTCTGATCCACAACAAACCTTCACAATCACTTTCTGATCCATTAATTTTTCCAACTACCACTTACTTTATGTGCTTTAAGTCCCCACCATCAATTTTCCTCGCTTGATCTGACGGTTGTCGCTTCACCCGATCGCCAACTAGCTTGGCCGATCTCCACCATTGATCAACCCCGCCTAATTCGATGACTATCTCTTCACCTGATCGCCAACTAGCTTGGATGATCTCCACCATTGATAAGCCCCGCCTAATCCAATGGCTATCATGCAATCTCGCGTGGATTAGTGCACGACCATTATCCACCGGAGAGCACACAAGAAAAGTGGTTTGCGTGTGCTACGTGTCGCACAGTTAGGCTAATCACGTGAAATTTCAAAATACATGTTACAGCCTGAAGGGCGTGCGATAAACTACTTACAGCCTTAGAAACCCGCTCCATCATTTTCGCACATTTCTTTTTCCAGCGATACGATCTTTGTCGTCCATCTCTTGACTTCATTCGCGCAATAATATCTCAGTCATTCATCATGTGTGTTCATCTTGTTCACCCATCTAGTCACTTAATCCACACGATAAGATCTCAGTCGTTCATCGCTTCATTACCTCGTTTGTCCATCCATTCACTTAATCCTTCGCGATACGATCTCCACCGTTCATCCTGTTTATTCACCCCATTCATCCATTTATTCGCTTAAAGCCCCGCGATAAGATCTCCATCGTCCATCTTCTGTTCATTGATCGATACAATGGTCCCTAGGCACTACTGCATCCCTACGTCCTCCTTTCACCAATTTCGATCTCCAACTGCTTTTTCCGCTTGAAAATTGATTTAGCTTAGTTTCTTTGCTTGCACCTTAGGATAGTTTGATGCTCTTTAATTCTACAACTTAGATAGTAGCCTTAGTATTAGTGACTGTTTTAGCAATTCTACTTAGCATGGTTGTTTAATTGGTTAGTTAGGTTATGGTGTGGTTTACCATTACATGTTTTCTTCAATACTGCAGTAGAAGTAGCTCTCCCTTAGGATAGATTTGCTCTTCTTCCATCAAAGAGTTAAGCTTCTTCTGACCCTATAGAAGTCTAGCTTGGAACCCCTGGGGTCTCTTGCCAGATGAGCAGTGACAACAGGCAGTACCTTCACTTTTACTTGTGCATATAGCACTATCACCTCCAAGTTTGTATGAACCCCGGGTTGATAAGTAAAGCTGGTAGCCCTGGGAGTTGCATCATTCTTTTTGCAATACCTAGGCTCACCACTTTTTGGCACCATTGACGGGGAGGTGTCTAAGTAGAAGTAATTATTGCTTTATTCTATTTTATAGTCTCCAACTTTCTTTTCTTCTACTTCTAGTCTTCAATTTTCTTCCATTAGTTTATTTCTATAAAAGTAATCTAGTATATTCCTTTCTTTCATTTGTCATTAGCTGATTTCCTTTCCATTCTGCAAGAAATTTCTAGCTTTAAATAAAATATTACAAAAACCAACCCAAAAACATTTCCTTTCACGCCTCGTAGGAATAGGGACAATTCAGAGAAATTCTTGTTAAATACCCCCACTGCATCCAACAGTCAACCTTCTTTCTTCTTCAGTGATGGTGAATTGGAAGTCCCTTTAGGTGAGAAACCTTACCTATTTGAGGAACCTACAGGGGAAGAAGAAGAGGAAGAACCCATTCCTATTGAACCAATGGCCGGAAACTAAAATGACAGGGGAGATAGAGAGAGAATTGAGAGTGCCTTCCCCATTAGGGAAACCAATGGGGACACTAAGATAAAGAATATAATCCCCTCTGCTCTACCTCATTTCCATGGCCTGACCATAGAGGACCTTGAAACTTTCCTATTTGATTTTGTTGTTATATGACGAACCTATGACTATACATATGAGAAAAAGTTAAAATTGTTTCCATCGACCCTCAAGGATGCAGCATTGCGCTATTTCATGGGTTTACCTGGAGATAGCATCACAACTCAGGCTCAGATGCAACAGACTTTTAACAACAAATATAGGGACCGTTGTAGGTCAAAGGATACTAAAGAAGAGATTTTCAGGATGACCATAGGCCAGGATGAATTCTTAGAAAACTATGAAGAAAGATTCCAGCTCGGTTACAAAAGGGCTAGGTGCACACTTGACCCTGGGCCATTAAAGTTGGTCCTGCTTAGAGGAGTAAGGGAGAATCTTGTGGATACCTTACATATGATAGCAGGAGGATATGTCTACCAATTACCCTATGAGGATATTAATACTGTCTTTAGAAACCATTCTAGGGTAGCCAAGAAAAAGGGTTGGATTAGTTAACCTATGGCCAGTACATCATCCTCCAACTTATCCATCAAGGGTGAAATTGGAAATATGCTAGAATATTTCAAAAGTGATATGCTGCAAACCCTTGCCTTGCAATTTAGACATCATGAACATCAAAAGGAAGCAAGAGGAAGCAAAAAGAGCCTTGGCCATATTTTTTCCTAGATGCACCAGGAGGCATCCTAGGAATGAATGTCCATTGAACTGTATTAAGATTTGCTAAGTCTGTGAAGAAAACCACTCCACAGACAAGTGCCCTTCTTTACGTGGACTCAAAGTTGTATATCAAGGAGCTGAAGGTGTCACTGAGAAACTTTGCTACATCAACCAAAGGATACCTCGTGAGCCTAGACCAGGGTATGCAAGGGTCATCCCATGCATTTTACCACCCCAACCAAACCACAGTTATACCTTCTTGGGGACCCCCTGCTCATCCTTTCTAGTCTACACCCCCTCCTTCGTCCTATGCATCTCAGTATCAATCACATCCAGCCAGCCAGTCATTTCAACCTTATGTTCAGCCACAACATCAATGGAATACCCCACACTAGGGGTGGAGGCCCCAATTCAACAATGTTCTAGCCCTATTGCCTCCACCACCTACCTAACCACAACTCCTGCACTCTGCTCCACCCAAGCAAACCCATATGCCTGCCCAGCCAAATTTGAACCCAAACAATAGGCAGACTCAACAAGCATACAGTGGAGAGACATCATACCTAGCTTATGTTGTAGAAATCTAGGAGATCAACCTACGATCTGGGAGAATTCTCCCTGATAACCAACCTCCCTCCCCAATGGGGAGGTTGAGGAAGAAATAGAAGAAAGCAAGCTTAAAGTAAATCCACCCTTTCCTGAGAGATTAACCCAACCACTCCAACCTACCCCAGAAGAAACTGAACTTCTGGGAGAATTGAAAAATCTATGTGTAAAGATCCCCCTTCTCCAGGAAATGAAAGATGTTCCTATTTACAATAAGTTGATTAAGGACAAGTGATTCAAGCATCCAGGAAGAAGAAAAAGGGATGCCCCTACCATTAATGTCATTGGGTAGTTGTCTGACTTAATGCTGGGGTAGGTAATATGTCCAAAATATTTGGACCCTGGAAGCCCTGTAGTAGATGTGCACATCAATGGCACCATTGTCCCACACACTTTGATTGATCTTGGGGCTGCCATTAATGTGATGACCAAGGACACCATGCTCAAGCTCAACCTCCAAGCGTCATTAAGGAAGACCACAACAGTTCTGCAACTTGCAGACCGTTCCATAGTCACCCGTAAGGGAATTGTGGAGGATATGATGGTCTCCATTGACTCCTGGGAGTACCCTGTAGATTTCCTAGTTCTCCAGCCTAAGGCTAAGCTTATTGGTTACCCTCTCATCCTTGGGAGGCCATGGTTGGCCACAACTAATGCTTACATTAGCTGCAGAGCTAGAATATGACCATCAAGAATGGGCATATGTCCAAATAGTTAGTCTTATACCCTCCTGCTCAACCTACCCTAGAGCATGATTTACCTTTATGGTTAGAGGAGGAGGAAGAAGATGAGGTTTATTCTACCCAACTTTATGTTTTGGAAGCAACCATGGGAGGAGGACAACAAAATGAGGATGACTTAATTAAATACCTGCTCCAAAGTCCAACTCCTAGTTCATTACCATTAGAGGAAGAAGTAAGGGAAACCCATAACAATCATCCAATTGAATTATGCTCGGCCAATTCCAACCCACTCCGTGTCAAAACCATAGAATTTGGCCTAGAGAAAACTTTGAAAATTAATCCATCTCTTTTTGCTTTAGAAGAGGAAAAGCAATGCAACATGTTGAGAGAGAACCTAGAAGCCTTCACTTGGAGTTACAAGGAAATGAAGGGAGTACACCCCTCAGTGTGTACTCACCACATATACATCAAAGAAGGTTGCAAGCCAGTCCGACAACCACAAAGGAGGATGAATCCAACTCTTAAAGACATAGTCAAAGAAAAACTGCAAAAATTGCTAGATGCAGGATTCATTTACCCTATCTCATACAATGAGTGGATCTCTCCTTTAGTGTTAGTTACCGAGAAAAATGGTAAGTAGAGGATTTGTGTTGATTATAGGGAGTTGAAGAAAGCCACAAAGAAGGATCATTTTCCCCTACCCTTCATTGACCAAGTGCTAGATGGCTTGGCAGGGAAGAAGTTTTTTTCCTTCCTAGATGGATTCAGTGGGTACAACCAAATCCAAATCTACCCAGAAGACCAGGATAAGACCACATTCACCTATCCTTGGGGTACTTTTTCCTATAGGCTCCTTCCTTTTGGCATATGCAATGCTCCTGCCACCTTCCACAAAGTAGTCTTGAGTATTTTTTCTAAATTAGTGCATGATGTTGTGGAAATATATATGGATGATTTTACACCTTATGGTTGTAATTTCCAAGAATCCCTGACTAACCTAGGGAAAGTATTACACAAACGCGTTGAAATGAATCTGTCTCTCAATCCAGAAAAATTTGAATTCTTAATGACTGAAAGGACTGTGCTAGGTCATTTAATATCTTAGCAAGGACTGCAGGTGGACCCAAACAAAATAACAATCATCCAAAGGGTCCCACCTCCACAAAAGCAGAGAGATGTCAGAATTTTCTTAGGGTTAGCTAGATACTAATAGAGGTTCATAAAGGAATTCAGCAAGTTGGCCTCTCCTTTGTTCGAGTTGTTGGCCAAAGATTCTGAGTTTATATGGTCAAAGAGCTGTTAAGAGGCCTTAGACATTCTAAAGGGTAAGTTAACCACTCCACCAATCCTTAGAGGCCCAAATTGGGCCCCACCCTTTCATATTCATGGTGATGTCTCACAGAAAGCCATAGGAGAAGCCTTAGGTCAAGAAGACGAGAAATTGCCCTATGCCATTTATTTTATTAGTAAGAACCTGTCAAAGGTTGAGCTGAATTATACTGTGACCGCAAAGGAACTCCTAGTTGTTGTGCATGCATTAAACAAATTTAAGCATTACATTACAGGCTATCAAGAATTTGTGCATGGTGATCATGCTGCAATCAAATATTTAATGAACAAACCAGATGTGAATGCTAGACTTATAAGATGATTGCTTTTATTACAATAGTTTGATCTAACTATTGTTGATAAACCTGGTAAGGAAAATGTTGTTGTTGACTTTCTACCTAGGATGAATCTACCTGCAAAAAAGAATGGTGCATGACCAGTTACCAGATGAGCATTTGTTTGCTATTTTAGTTCTCTCCCCATGGTTTGCTGATATAGAAAACTATTTGGTATCAGCACAGTTTCCACCAAACTTGCCCTCCAAAGAAAAGAGAAAGATAGTCAGAAAGAGCGCCCCCTTCACCTAGATTGGGGGAAATCTGTTCAAACTTGGCCCAGATCAAATCTTAAGAAGGTGTGTAAGGGAAGAGGAAGTCTTTGAAATCCTTTTGACCTGTCATGATGGGCGTCACTTTGCAGCAAGTGTTGCAAGTAGGCTATTATTTGCCTACTCTTCATCAGTATGTGAAAAAGTACCTTAGTCAGTGTGATCAATGCAAGAGGATGGGAAAGCATACTCCAAGAGATGAAAAACCCCTACAACCTCAAGTGACTTTTGAGCCATTTGACAAGTGGAGCATGGACTTCATTAGGCCTATCAACCCTCCTTCAAAGAAAAAACATCACATCATTGTGTGCACCAATTATTTGACTAAGTGGGTTGAAACCAAGGAAATTAAGGCAGCAACAAAAGAGAAGGTGGATAAGTTCCCAAGGGAGAATATATTCTACAAATTTGGGTACCCTAGAGCTAGTCAAAGACCAAGGCAGCCAGTTCACCTCCAACATGATTGAAGAACGGCTCAGCCATCAAAAAATCAAGCATTGGACCTCCACTCCTTATCATCGACAAGCTAATGGGTAAGTGGAGGTGACCAACAGGGCATTGGAGAACATGTTAACCAAGGTAGTGAGCAGCAGCAGGAAGGATTGGGTAGAGAGAGTAGTTGAGGCCACCTGGGCCTATAATACAACATGGAATACCACCATTGGATTTACACCCTATGAGTTGGTCTATGAGAAAAAGGCTTTGTTGCCCATTGAGTTTGTATATAACACATTGAGGATGACAGCACAACTAGATTTGGATCTTAGTCATGCACAGAAAGAAAGGTTGTTACACTTGAATGGCTTGGATGAATTCGGAATGCAGGTCCTCCTATATACATAGATAGTTCAGCTTCAGAGAAAGATCTGGCATGACAAACACATTAAGGAGAAGAAATTTCAAGAGGTAGACTAGGAATTGTTATATGATTCAAGGTATAAAAACTTCAAGGGCAAGCTAAAGACAAGATGTCTCAGACCTTATGTGGTGGAAAGATGCCATGACAATGGTTCAGTGCAAATCAGAATTATTGATGAAGAAGCCATTCCATTGCTAGTTAATGGACATCAATTGAGAATGTACAAGAGGCCTTTATCAAAACAAGAGTTCATTGACAATATCAATAATACAATGATGATGGTGGAGCAAGTTCTAGCTCCTCCCTCATCAGGTCATCGAAAAAGGAAAAAAGAATAAGGATTCAGGTGAAAACATCCATGAGGCACCCACGTCGGATATCTAGGGTGAAAACCTCTCTGAGGCAGCCTAGGTGTTTTTAATATATATATATATATATATATATATATATATATATATATATATATATATATATATATATATATAATAAAAGAAAAAACATAATTTTTATTTGCATGTGGGTGAAAAAAGATGAGCAAGGAGCAAAAAAAAGATCTAAAGGGAACCCTGCATCACATATATTCATTTCCTCAACTCCTTACCATACATCCCTCCATCAATCCCATTGTTTTTCACTTCATTGCTTCAATTCAGGTGAATATTGTGTTTTATAACTCAATCACCTCAACCATTACCATCATCCCTACATCCACGCACACTCCTACTCCCTCTGTCAATTCATTACAACATCCTCATAGCACCAGCCAACAACATGATTAAGAAATTCTAAGGGAGACACCAAACATTGCCAAGTGGTGATCCAAGAGCTCCACAACAACAACATTAGATCCAGGCGCTCCACAGCAGCAACAACAACATCAGATCTTTAGTCACAGACACCTTAAAAAGGTAATAAACCATCAACGGACAACATAGGAGGAAGAAGAATGACCATCAGCAACACCGCTGATCTTTGACAACTGCAGCATGGCATCAAGACCACAAGTATCCCACTCACTCACTCATATGCATCATTTGATCAAAAGTTGTAAAGGTTAAGAGGTAGTTGGTTTATAAGTGAAAAGGTGGCAAAAAGGAAATTCTTTAATAAGTCAAAAGAGAATGCAAGAGTCCATAGATACAATGTTATTATGGAAACCATTTGAGAATGCTTGAAGAATTAAGATTTGGGGTAGAAACACCAGTTCACCAAAGACTCAACATACCCTATTTCTTGATGCAATCACTCATAGACTCCAGAAGCAAAGTAAAGGAAGGGAATTCCCAACAGCTGGCCCACCATGGGTTGATCACAATCTTCATTAAGGATGCCCTCTAAAACCTCAGGATCCCTATAAAATGGTTAGTCTTCAGAGACTTACCAGCAGACGATGACATCAAAACCCTCACCTATGATGTTAATCCTTCTGTTAGTGAGGAGGAGGCAAAACAAGAAGAAGAAGATACAAAGCTATATAGGGATGAGATGGATGAAGAAAAAACTAATACAGAGGAACATACAGAACACAAGGAGGATGATGTTGAAACAGAGGAAGAAACTGATGGAGATGAGAAAGAGCAACAAAAGGAAGAATATAACAAAAAAAGAGAGGACAACTATAGGACAAGGAAAACCAGCTAGCATGTATGGCCAGCCTCTCCTTGGAGGCCATCCAGTGTAGGATGCCAGCTAAATCCTATGCTCTTTACGTCAGAGAACAATGCCTACAATTTCATATTAAAACACTAGCACATAGGGGCACCATGCCATTTCAGGACTACAGACAGTTTATTGATCTTTGTGATCAAAGTGCACTTGAGGATAGGGTCAAAATGGCTGAGTTTTACTTGCACAATATGGCCTCACAGACATCAATATTTTGGATCCTAATGTAGAGCTAGGAGATCTATAATTAATGGTCTTGGCATCATGGATGAACCATGAGAAGTCAAGGGCTGCAGAGATGAAAAGAATATTGGCTAGAGAGAAAAATGAACCTATTTTTTTATCAGAGCTAAACAATCAAATCCCATGGCCCTAATCAACACCCATAATCTAATGGCAAATGATCCTCAGCTGGCACCTAGATATCTTGCTTCCAAGAGTAAGCAATTTCACATTTTGAAAATATGCTTAGGCTGCTAACAGATGATAATACATGTGCCTGCTAAAGGAAATGGAACACACTACCACAAAGCTTGAATATCAGAGAATATCACTTCCCTCAAAGGTTGAGAGAGGCACTCAACATGACACCTATGTATAAGCAATCAATGCAAAGGTTGAAGGCCAATTGAATAGGCCTAAAACTTAGTTGACCACTACTCCTAGGGATGCTAGAAGGGAGAAAAGAAGAAGAGGAAAAGAGGCAGTGGGAAGAAGTAGAAAGGAAAGCAAGCTTCTATAAAAAAGAAGAAGAGACCACAACAGAAGCATGGGATGTCAGAGATGATACCAGAGCCATGAAGGACATGGACATTGACTAAGTTACTTAGAGGATGAGAAACACTTTCAGTAGGGGGGTGATTATGAGCCTCATCATTGAGTAATTATATGGGCCTTAATTGGCCTTAATTCACCTCCTAGCTTAGTCAAATCAACTATTCTCACAACTTATTGCATGCTTTTGATTATATTTTGTTTATGAAATGAGTTAGAGTTGGATATTTTTCTTTGTGGTCTAATGTGCATGTAATGCAGGAATAAAGGATAAAAGCACAGAAAAATGCAGCTATAAAGGATAAAAGCAAGGAACTATGGCAAAGACCTTGGTAAAGACCTTGGTAAAACTAGAATGGCACAAGGGAGAGTAATTATAGGAGGTAAATCCTCCTCATTGACTACCCCTCCATTTGAATATTCCTCCACCAGCTCGGAGTGCAAACAACCATCACTTTGAAGACTAGAAGACAATTGAGCAAGTGAAAAGGACAGAAACCAGTTTTTCTTGAGTTAGAGGCCAAGCCTCCCTAATGGGAAGGAAGTCGTTAGAGACTTCAAATGTATAAATAGAGAGGCTTAGGACCTCAGTAGGATTCAGAACTCTATTGTAAAAACTCCACTTTTTTTATGAGCTGCAAGACTTGTGACAGTTTGTTCTGTAATCCATGATTTTTATAATAAGAATGAGTTATGTTAAAGCCAGCTCTGAGTTAACTCCGAGGGTTGAGGCTCTTGGGTTAGGGCCTGACCCTAGCAGCCAAAGCTCCTCTTTATTGTACATGTATTCTAGCATAGAGCTCTATTCTTTTTGTTTGCTTAAGTATTTTCATCATTTTCTGTTCATTTGCTTAAGTAGCCTTATGGTTTTCATTGTTTATTTGCTTAAGTAGTTGCACTTTCATTACAACAATATAGCATAGATTATTGATGGTTTTCCTGTTCATTTGCTTGAGTAGCTGCATTTGTTGTATTTTACTTCCATTTGTGCCTTCTTTCAGTTTACAGGTTAGCTAGGCGAAAAAGATCACTATCAGGTTGTGCTTAGGTGTCTCGACCTCATCTCCTCCCTCTAGGACCATGACTTGAGGAAGAAACCCTTCAGCAACCCCAAAAACACAAGTTTCTGGTTCTCGCATGAGCTATAGAATTTTTAGTTTGATGCAGTTACGCATTCACATCACTGTGTTTTTCTGCCGTTTTCCTTTAAAAACCTCCTTCAACATGTTCTTCATGCATCGCTTCCTCGTCGTCCGATCCACAATAAACCTTTACAATCACCGTCTGATCCATTAGTTTTCCTAACTGCCACTTACTTTATGCACTTTAAGTTCTCACTATCGATTTGCCTCGCCTGATTCGAAGGTTGTGACTTCACTTGATCCCCAACTAGCTTGGCTGATCTCCACCGTTGATCAGCCCCGCGTGATCCTACGGCTATCGCTTCACCTGATCACGAACTAGCTTGGCCGATCTCCACCGTCGATCAGCCCTGCCTGATCCAATGGCTATTACGCAATCTCGCATGGATTAGTGCACGATTGTTATCCACCTGAGAGTACGTGAGAAAAGTGGTTTTCTCGTGCTACATGTCGCACAATTAGGCTAATCGCGTGAAATTTCAAACTACAGCTTACAGCCTGAAGGGCACGGGAGAAACTACTTACCGCCTTAGAAACCCGCTCCATCATTTCTGCACATTTCTTTTTCCCATGATACGATCTCTGCCATCCATCTCTTGACTTCATCCGCGCGATAAGATCTCAGCCATTCATCGTGTGCATTCATCCTGTTCGCCCATCTAGTCTCTTAATCCACGTGATAAGATCTCAGCCGTTCATCTCTTTGTTACATCGTTCATCCATTCATTCACTTAATCCTTCGTGATACGATCTCCACTGTTCATCTTTTTCATTCACCATGTTCATCCATTTATTCACAGAAAGCCCCGCGATAAGATCTCCACCGTCCATCTTCTGTTCGTTGATCGATCCAATGGTCCCTAGGCGCTACTGCATCCCTACGTCCTCCTTTCACCAATTTCGATCTCTGACTGCTTTTTCCGCTTGAAAACCGATTTAGCTTAGTTTCTTTGCTTGCACCTTAGGATAGTTTGATGCTCTTTACTTCTGCAACTTAGATAGCAGCCTTAGGATTAGTGATTGTTTTAGCAATTCTGCTTAGCATGGTTGTTTAATTGGTTAGTTAGGTTATGGTGTGGTTTATCATTACATGTTGTTTTCTTCAATACTGCAGTAGAAGTAGCTCTCCCTCAAGATATATTTGTTCTTCTTCCATCAAAGAGTTAAGCTTCTTCTGACCCTATAGAAGTCTGGATTGGAACCCCTGGGGTCTCTTACCAGATGAGCAGTGACAACAAGCAGTACCTTCACTTTTACTTGTGCATATAGCACTGTCACCTCCAAGTTTGTACGAACCCCAGGTTGATAAGTAAAGCTGGTAGCCCTAGGAGTTGCAACATTCTTGTTGCAATACCTAGGCTCACCACTTTTTAGAATAAATATAATTAAATATTTTTAGAATAAATTAATAATATAAACATTATTATAAAAATATGATTTAATAAGCCTCAAGGGATAGCTCAATTGGTCAAGTTCCTGTTGCTAAGTACCTCTCCTATAAGGATGCCACGGTGTCAAATCTCCACGAAGCCCTTGGGGTTAGGCCTTGCTAGTTTGGCCAGCAGATAGATCCCTTCGGGTTGATCTACCTGGACTTTTCCCGTGGTTGTAGTGGCCACTCAATGTCTGCGAACCACCCTTAAAAATAAAAATAAAAATAAATACGATTTAATGAGGAATGATATATATAAGAAAATAACTCAACTGTAATGCACTAAGAAGTACTAATAATACATATAATTATAATTAATCAAGGAAAAATAAAAACAAAAACTAATAATAATCCAACTTTAATATAAGGATAATACATATTAATATATGTAATGTCTATCTAATAAATAATATTAATGTAAAATGATAAATAATATATTAAAAATCACAATCAAATTTAAGACCAATATAAAAATAAAAATAAAAGTATAAAGGGAGGGGGAAGAAGGAAGTCATGAAGAAACCAAACCAAAAGAAAGGTCAGGGATCCAATTCTTGTTAATTTTATAACCATCATCTTTTCTCAGATTCCATGAGTGTTTTCCAATAGATATATATCTTAGCAAGGATCCTAAAGTCTTCAATGTAGATATAATGCTTTGTTTTCTTAGCATGCTCAGTGTAACACCCCTCCATTGTATTTAACACTATGTTGACCTAAGCTAAGAAAAGTTAGGTTTGATGTGTAATAATGAAAGTAAATACTTTATTGTTGAATAAATAAATATAATTTAATCACTTGGAGAATGAGACACCAAGAGATGAGATTATTTCCAAAATCCCATTGGTGAATGGGAATGGATAATTCTTTCATGATAAGACTTCTAGATGCAATTCTAGATAATCTTAATGGATTGGATATAAATATCCATTAATCTACTTAGCTGGAGAAAGATGTTAAGTTAAGAAAAACATAAAATCCTTGCAGGAGAGAAAGGTAAGCTTTTATGAGGAAAAACCTCGCGAGAGAGAAAGGTGAGCTTTTCTGTGAAAAGCCTAGGCAAATGGATAAAAATATCCACCTAAAAGCATGACGCTGCTAAAGGAAGCCATATAATGAAAGAGGGTATTAAATACCTATTTAAGAGATCAATAAGAGACAACTGCTCCATGGCAAGAACTCTTAGCTCAGGGGTGAACTAGAGGAAGTCGGATCTAGGTTGGGTGGTGGTGCTCGGTTTTCCAAGTGACTTTCTTCAGCTAAGATAGTTTACTTCAATTTCTTGGGATGTACTATATCTAACCCCTTACTCTTTTTGTTGTCACATCTTTAAAATTATGATTACAATTGCATGGTGCGATCTTATGATTAGTGACTCTTGATGATGTCGAATTTGTGAGTGTATGATGCATGAATAATCTTTGTTCTTGAGCATGATGGAATAATGATGAATATTTATGCATGAGGAAACTATGTATGAGGAGTAATTATATTTTTAAGGTACGAAATTGTATAGTCTGTGATTCGGGTTGTTTATGCTCTCCATTACACTTCATGAGGTGAATTTCATCCATTGAGGCTCGTTTAGCTAATTAACCATATCACATAATATATATGTTAGTAATACTTTCAACTATGCCAATAGGACTATGATCATGATTAGGGAAATGCTAATTACAGTATATTCATGATAACATTCCATTAATGTTTGTGTTGAGTCCTCATAGAAATGAAATCTGGATGCTCAAATATTATTGGTTGAATGCCATGATTGATTTTGTTCTCAAAGTTTTAATTTATGATTAAGGATTGATTTGGAATGTAAGTATATTAATTGAATCTAAAAGTCCTCATCATGGATCTAGTAGAGCATAGAGGGAATTTGTAGTATTGTGCCTAGGGAGTATGTGACAAATGGTATCGGAGCTCTAAGTTCAAATATTGGGGCCTGAGGGCCAACCGACCTTTGTAAGCTATGAATGAGATTTAGGTCCTAAGCTAGGAAGTTCAATAATATTTGTGGTTTGCATTCTTCATATGACATCGCTATGCTCAAGACTTATGTAGAGATAAAGCCTACGTTCTACCCCACCTTGTGCATAATAGTAGGATCTACAATATTACATACTTTACTTCCACATAGACTCTTGCTCAACACATTCCTTGTGTATGCATAGAATTTAGTTCCACGCACATGGTTAAATTCCATCAGTTTAGACATAATAAGATCGTTAAAACAAGGAGACCTATGGCATAATTCTATAGACATTAATATATATACCTTTAATAAGTTTCCAAAAAGTAAAGGTTTTTGGTTAAAATTATAAATTCCTCTCTATTTCTTCCCGAGTAAAAATAAGAAAATTAGATTGGGACATACTATATTCTTTCACACAAAGAAGTCTCTAGGGACCTAAAGTGAATCTAGAAAGATAAACATGGTTGTTGGGTCAATTTACTATCCAAATTAACACAAGTATTTAATTATCAATCTAGGCTTGCAAGCTTGGAAGCATGTCCAAAATATATGGATTTCAGTGGTAGTCAATTTTAGAAGATGAAATATAAAGATTGAAAGAAATTCATATTACAAATATAAACT
Organism: Pinus tabuliformis; assembly: GCA_031772625.1. NCBI lineage: Eukaryota > Viridiplantae > Streptophyta > Pinopsida > Pinales > Pinaceae > Pinus > Pinus tabuliformis. The sequence continues at coordinate 481,828,091 of CM062809.1, read as the reverse complement.
CTAATTTAGTAATTTCTAATTCACTTAAATAATATGTGGGATGAGGCTCCTAACTTAGGAGAACCTGGTTGTCCTTCCCTACGATACTATTTCCATGAAGAGAAATCCAAAAGCACTAATTAACAATCGTTTATGATGCAGAAGATGTAAAAGAAGAGGCTCCTAACTAAGAAGAACCAGGTTGTCCTTCTTCACAATTCTTTGCTTCAAACCAGAAATGCAGAAATAACTTCAAATAAGAAAAGGTGAATGAAATGCGGTTTTAGTTCAAGATCAAATAGAAGGGGAATTTAACTTAAATTCCTGTGTGTCCCTTCATATGTATATTAGAATTAAACCAATATTCATTCAACAATCATCACACATCTAAATACATTTGAAACAAGAACTAATTTATGAAAACTATGAAAATTTAACCAAGAAGTGCACTTAGCTTGGTGTGGGGGCCCTCCACCCTTGCCTTGCACACTTGAAAAAATCTCAGCTACAACAAATTCAGTAAATCAACCAAGCATGAACAACAAATTGAAATGAAATAGGTTCTTCAATTAACTTTCAGTCTTCAAAGAGTCTCAAAATCAGATTACATAAATTCTACATGCTTAAGCCTTCAATAGTCTTGGCTTAAATAGAGAAATAATAAACAAACTTGACTAAAAAGTCTCTAAAAACCTTATCTATCCTAATCCCATCTATCCTGGTCAAATCCACCCATTCAGTTACACAAAATTTGGAAAAATCCCAAAAATCACTAATTTTGACCAATTTCCTGGGGATTTTCTCGACAACAGGTCATGTTTGACCAGAGTTGACCGAGCTTGTTTAAGCCAAGTTTGACCAAACCAGTAGGAATTTGTTCAATATTAGGTCCCAAGCTTTCTAGAAATGTGCTCATCTCGTGCCCAGGAGTCCTGCAATTATGACTTCAATGGAGCCATTACAGGAATTTCTAATCGTGTCCAAAAATGCACTTAAAACCTAATTTTTGCAAAAATATCTAAAATTTGAAAAACATAATTTATTTGCCTGAATATGCATAATAAGGTCAAAATAGGTCATATGTGGATGGTATAAAGTGTAAAATGATGGAAATTAGGTGGATTTTAATAAGAAAAAATTGATTAAAATTGAGGGCAAACAATGGTCGGGAAGTAAAATATGTGTGTAGTTAAAAAAGTAAGATGTCATATTCTACATGACACAACTATTGAAAATTTTCTTACAAAATAAAAAGGAGAATTATTGTAAATTGGCATTTTTGTTTGTAAAAGTTATAAAGACAAATGAATCATGTAAGACAATGGATTTGGACATTTTAAGACAACAAAATCATGGTTTGGGGGTGACAGTGTTAAGGATGCATGGTGATATAACAGAGACTTTGATGTAATTGGAATGGGTTATGAATTGTGTTTCATAATTACCAAGGAATTATGGGTTAAAGTCCAACAAAATATCTATTACATTACATTAGAAAGCGTATGAATTTAATCCAAGGCATAGGCCATTAATACATCCACATACACCAGGCATCCTCGATTGGTCAAAATATCCACCACTTCTCTTGATAAGATTGTACATGATGAAAAGACGTTGAATTTCACTTGTTCACAATCGAATTCCTATCACATGTGAAGGTATGGATAATTTCGGAGTTGGATTCTGTTGAAATCATATAACAGAATCAAAGATTTCCTATCAAAGATAAATTTCATATATAAATCATTCATTGACTGCAAGTAATTTGGTTCATGAAGATCATAGGGAAAATATGGTCGAAGGAGGCTACAACCAAACAATTAAATGCATCCTCCCAATTATTTCTTCATCGATATATCCCCTACATGGCTAGCTTCTCCTATATGATCCAATATGGATGTAACCTGTTGAGAGTTTAGAATTATTGGGGGATCCTCTATAACTTCTCAAAAAAATGTGGAAATACATTATGGACATATTATCCGAAAGGATGGAATTCTGTACATGAAACACAATTATGAGTTGCATGACATCATACATACACCAAAAGCCACTCAGTTGTCATGTATATTATTCCTCATATTTGGTTCCTTCCCTTCGAATGTCGCATATAATAATATCATCAAGCTACCGATTATTTCATATAGGTCAATGATTGTGGAAAACAAAAGTTTCGGTAAGGATTAATGGAATATCTTTTGTATTGAGGTACTTGGTCTCCAATCCAAGCTAATTTGCTAAGAGAGACAATTGTTGACGTCCACATTTCCATTATAAACATCCCTGGAACCAAGAAGTAATATGGTGATGTTTCAATTACTAGGATGAGGGAGGAATCTCGGCCTTCGATATTACTGATTCATTTAGAAATCGTTTATTTTGTTATAAATACGTGTCATTTTTCTGCCAGGCCATAGTTTCGTCCCCATGTGGAGCAGGCATGTGAAATCGTTGTATCGAGTGACTACAAGCGGTGCTTTAGCTCTGGAGATTTGCCAAAATCCCATGCTTTTGAGCTTTAAGGCACATTAGGTTGTGATAATATGTTCTAAAATACAAAACGTGTCTTGTCAAATTGAGTGGTGACTGATGTTTCCTTTCCGATCTATAATGTCGACTTCAATGTATAACGATCATTCGAATTGACACGCCTTAAAATATTACTATGGATAAGTGTTATCCTTATTTTAATCCCATAACCACGTCCTATTTAGATAAGGGTTATCCATATTTACATCGTATTTTTGGAAACCAGGGGTGGCGTGTATTTTTTAGATTGGCAAGATCAATTAGTTAATAGACGGTGCATTCAATGGATAAATATTGATGCTTATCCTTATCGAAATGATTTTCCACATTTATTATGCCTTGGTCTTCATATAAAATGAGCTCTTAGAGCCCTATGAAGTATCCATGGGACCATTGTTTGTTTTATGGAATTATGGAAAGTTTGAAGTTGAAGACCCACAAAGCACCAATCGAACAATTCACCGTCCATATTGATATGCTTTGGATTTCATATGCGCATTCGAAGATCAAGGGCTTGGAGAAGAGATCGATGTGAGGGTTCTGATAATGGAGGAACTATCTCATCTTCTTCGTGCAGTAAAGAAAAGTGGGAGAAAATCCATCACTCAGCGCTATGTGAGTTGTCGGGCATTCAAATTGAATAGATTTGGAGGCCAATATGATTCACGGTATCAGTAAGATTGTGATATCGAGGTTGGTAGCTTGTGGCACTGGTACGATGGTAGGAGAGGCAGCCTACGTGAGGTACCGAAGGCAAGACCCCGTGATCGTCTGCCAAGAGGGCGAGATCATGTGATCATCGGCCAAGGATTATATAATCATGGAGAAGTTATGTAATAGAGTGCTAGACTCTTCATCACCAAGTGGATTTTGCTCGTATCCACAAAAATAAAATTTAGTGTAGGGTACTTCCCACTGGGACGGCGGCCTCTTAAGAAACGAGTCCATAGACGGAAACCACTACCATGATTAGTTGTATCACCCTTTATACTATGGGCATTGGAAGATGCAAAGACCCGAGACGAGCGCCAAGGCAAACCCTGGACCCTGCCATCAGGTAGCAAGACCATGCGGGAGAAGCTTGAGGAGTTGGAGTGTCGAGTCCTTAGGGGGAGGCTAGTACCGACATGACATTAGGCTGACGTCTATTAGACAACCGAGGGAAAATTTGTTGTGATATGGGCACAGTGTCAAGTCTCAATTGTTGGGTCGAGATCCAAGATCCCGCACAGGCCTATGTGAATTTAAGGAAAGCGCAGATGGCACGATGTGACATTTTAAGAATGGGGCATTCGTGGTGAGAAGGATGTTGTAGTGGCAAGAGTTAGATCTCAGGGCACCAAAAGGGAAGTCTAGTTGAGATCTGGGCATAAGCATAAAAGGTATGGGCATTCACTGGGATTTGCAGGGAATTAGATGATGGCATAGGGGATGTCACTCCTTGGTCATCAGTTCGTGTCCCACGGAAGGAGCCACATGTTGAGTTGATTCTCGATAAAGGAGTTGATCCATGTGCATTGTGTCAAGGAAAAGTTACAATAGCCATTACACCATGGAATAAACCAAGTCAAACAGTGTTAATGTAACAATGCTAAATTTTTGAAAATTTGGGCCCTGGCTATGTTGAGGCAAGGGTGCAAAGTATCATTGTTCATTGGAACATTCCAAACTCATAGCCTTAATTGAAAATGGACAAAGGTTAAGTCACGACTGTCATGGGCTATGGGCATAGCCAAAGGACACAGAAAGAAGTCGGTAGGGGACTAGACAATATATTCATATATGCATTTTATTTTGGTAATAGTGAGGTACATATGCATTATGCTACATTAAAAGATGTGTATATTAACTCAATTCTCTTCCTATTTTTTTCTTTCTTGAAAAAGTTCATAGGAGGGATAATGTTTCTAAAAAGGATTTGGAAAAAATATACATGTAATGATAAGTGTAGGAAAATATGTTACAATAGATTCTTTGTGATGTCCGATATCATAAAGGTATTTTATGGTCGAAATACATTATGAAAATCAAGAGAACATTATTAAGTGGGACCAAGAAGTGTTCACCAAAGAACAGATGCAAACAACACCTGTGGAAGAAAATCCATGTTCCTTATGATACGCATGCTAATCCTCATCATTTTGGATTGACATGTCCCACTAAAAATTTCATCATTCTCTCCTTATCTAGATGCTAGAATGTTTTGATTCCATACCAACTGATATCATTGCTGCAATGTTTATAAATGTAATCAAATTGTCCCTTACCTTGTCTCTGTTTTCGCTAAGCTCCACCGCTTTGTTCATTCTTCTTACCAAAGAATTTGGCTCTTCTTTTACCTCCTGAATCATCGCAATCACTGGTTTGAAAATGTGACTTGGAAACAAAGCCTGAGTTCCATATACTAATTCAAAAGGTGATTTCCCTATAGATCATCTTGCAGTTACTCTTGCATCCCACAAAGCAAACTTCAACTTAGATTCTTAATCTCTCTGATTTTCTCCAATGGTTTTCTTTAGGATCTTCATCAAAGTCTTGTTAGTGGATTTAGCTAGTCCATTTCCCTGAGGGTGGTAAGCTACCGAATGAGACAAAATAACATTATATTTTTCACAAAAAGTAATGAACTTACTTGAGTTGAATACTTGAGCGTTGTATGTTATAATTTTAACGGGACATCCAAATCTGCTGAAAATATTTTCTTTTAGGAATTTCATCACTATCTGATCATATGCTCTCTTAGTAGGAATTACCTCTACCCATTTGGTGAAGTAATATTTTGTTGTGAGAACCCATCTGTGTTGTCTGCTTGAAGGTGGATTGATTTCTCCAACAAAGTCCAATCCCTATTGTCTAAAAGGCTCCTCCATGAAGACTGGAATTAGAGGTAAAGGAGCTAATCTCTTTTTCTCGGCAAAAAGTTGACATTTTTGACAACTTCTAACAAACTTATAGGTATCTCCAAATAAGGTAGGCCAATAAAATCCAGCCTGAAGGATCTTGTGTGCAGTTACTTTCTATAAATTCATCTTCTGTTAAGCATAGTAATAGAATTCCAGTAGGATATTTCCAATACAATCTACCTTCTACAATCGCATATGGCTTTGCCTTGATCTTTAGCGCCCTATACTTTGTTATGTCTAAGGATTGAGGACAAGAAAGGAAGCACAATAATGGATTATATATTTTATACCATTCTGAACACAAA